>PNEQ01109340.1:0-69833 GCA_003012365.1 Medauroidea extradentata
CAACTATATTAACAAAGTAATGCGAGTTGCTGCACAGCAGGAGCCGCCATCTTGAATTCTGAGAGTTGCCCAAAGGTACTCGTGTGGTACCCGGCAGATTATGAATCTACAAACACTATTGAATAAATATCAGCAGTAAAAAAAACTTAATAGGAGAAAACACGCTTCTGTCAAAATACATGGTTTGGCTGCCGGACTAGGCGTCGGTACTTACCTATCGCTGAAAAGACGAAGCCGATGACGCCACCGATCTTGCTCACTCGATAATCTAATAAAAGATGCAAAAATAGGACCCCTTCTTTACTTGTCTTGTTTCCTACGTTTTACACTTTTAAATAGTGGTCACTAATAGTAACCTAGCATTATGATTCCGCCTTGGATCGTCCGATATAAAATCAGGCATTACCGACGCGATTCGGCCATTTCAAAATCACCACCATTTCCTTTTCTCCTCCCGCGTCACTACCAAAGAGAAACGGAAAAAGAAAGTAAAACCTAATTACTTTACAACAAATTTACCATCCAGAAAATACAAAGTATATAATAGAATGTACTTAAAACAATAAAAATTACGTTTTATCACTAAATAAAATTTAAAAGAAATAAAATGAATGGGGTGCTTTCAATATTAAATAAGTAGCATAGAACTAAAATTATGATTAGCAACATAAGTAAACGAACAAATATTACAATTCCCATCAAAACAATTTAACACTGTTGATAATAAAAATGCTACTTATAATCCTGTCAGAATGCAAAAAAAAATTATTATTCTGTACTCGTTACAATAACGTTCAAATACTTATTTGAAGCAGCTGTCCACAACAACAAAACACTGTCTGGTGCACAAAAGTTAAGTACTTAAGGATTGTTACAAGGTGAGGCAACAGTTTTGTTGAAATCAATACAAATTAACAGTGCAAATTACAGTGAAGTATTAACCATTCTGAATTCCAGATATGAAAACAAACGAGAATTGGTCGACTTAACACTGAAACAGTTGTTCTCACAGTCGGCTATGCAGTATGAAAATATTTTCATGTTGCATAAACTATTTGACAATGTGGTAGAATGCACTAGACTACTGAAGGTTCTTGGACAGCCAGTGGAACATTGGGATTAAGTTCTGGTTTTCCTGGTAACAGACAAGCTTCATATTGATTCCAAAAGACAGTGGCAGTTGTCACTAACATCAGATGAGTTACTAACATTTGTGCAGCTGACACAAATGTAAGGGAGAACACTCATTACACAAATGCCCTGAGTTTGCTGGTGCTTCAGATGAAGAACGACCTGCATTTGTTAAGGACTGTGGGCTATGTTTCAACTGTCTAGAAGGTGGACATATAGTCAGACAGTACACATCCTCAAGATGCAAACTATGTCATCGATATCATCATACACTGCTGTATCGTAGTGATAACACAGAACACCAGTTACAGGACAGAGCTGAAACGAAAGTGAGAAATCATTGTGTTGGGCCAATAGCTTCATCACAAGCATTGTTAGCATCAGCCATAGTAAACATTCAAGATAGGAATGGTAAGTTCATTCCATTCCGAGCTTTGCTTGATTCAGGTTCCGAAGCAAGTTTTGCAATGGAAAACTGTGTTCAAAATTTAAGGTTGCAAAAGGAGCATTCGCACGTTATATTATCTGGCATAACATCAAAAAACAATGGGTTGAAGTACTGGCATAATTCATCTGAACATTAGGTCAACATTTAATGAAGGGCCATCATATACTCTGAATGTATTGGTACTGCAAAGGCTGACTGGCCTGCTCCCAAAAGAGCCAATTAAACCAAGGGTTAATTGGACACATTTGAAGGGGTTGGTACTGTCTGATCCTACGTACAATACACCATCTCATGTATATGTTCTACTGGGAGCAGACATTTATCCATTTCTGCTTCCACCAGGACACCACACTGAATAGAAAGCTCTCCATTAGGCTTCGAGACATTTTTTGGATGGGTGCTGTCTGAGCCATTGATGCATCAAAGCAGAAGACAGTTGAAACCGTGTTACACAGTCAGTTAGATTTTTATAAGACACGTCAACAATTTTGGGAGTTAGAAGAGATTAAACCAATAAATATGCTGATTGATGAAGAAGAGTTTTGTGAACATCATTTTAAGACAACCCATGAAAGAGATCAACATGGCCGATATGTAGTTAAGTTACCGCTTATAGAAGATGATAGACAGCTTGGAGAATCACGATCATTGGTTGTGTCAAGGTTGCACAAGTTGGAACGACAGCTAAAACGACAACCAGTCAAATACAATCTTTATTGCGAGTTTATGGACGAGTATTTGGCATTAGGGTACATGCAGCCCATTCCAGCAGGTGAACGAGATAGGCCAGCACACGAAATATACTACATTCCGTATATGGCAGTCATGAAGGAAAGCAGCGGCACTACCAAACTTAGGGTGGTGTTTGATGCATCTGTAAAAACTTCGTCCGGAATTTCGTTACATGACAAGTTAATCTGTAGGCCCCAAACAGCAAGATGATATATTTGCCTTAATGACTCATTTCAGAGAGCATTAAGTTTCACTGGTAGCAGATGTTACAAATCTGTATCGCCAGATTCGTATGCTTGAGTCAAATATGGATCTGCAAAGAATAGCATAGAGACCATCACCAAGTGAGCCCATGCAGGACTATAGGTTATGTACTGTCACATATGGAGAGAGCTGTGCACCTTACCTGGCTATACGCAGCATGAGACAGCTAACAGTAGATGAACAGGCGAAATACCCCAAAGCATCATCTGTAGTGCTGAGGGAGTTTTATGTTGACGACAGGAGCAAGTAGTATTGATGAAGCTGTCATATTGGAGGATGAACTCAACAGTTGTTGAGAAAAGGAGGATTTGAACTGATACAATGGCTGTCTAGTGCACCAGAAATTATGGATGCAGTGCCTGTGTCCTTACGACATGCAGTGGCCCTTTTGAAGTTTGATGAATCATCAGTCAAGACATTGGGACTTGAATGACATCCATATACTGATCAGTTTGTTGAGTCTGTGTCGTCAGTGATCCAACATGTGGGATCACCAAGCGGATCCTGCTTTCAGAAATAGCAAAATTATTTGACCCACTTGGATAGCTGTCACCAGTAACAATACGAGCGAAACTGTTACTTCAGTCCCTATGGGAGTTGCATCTTGACTGGGATAACCCTCTTCCAAACAGCATGGGTGACGTGTAGGAGATGTACAGCAAGGAATTCTGGGCGCTCAAAGCTATCAAATTTGAGAGACGCAAACAAGAGAGTAAACCACTCTCAGTAGAACTTGTTGGATTTTGTGATGTATCAGAGATTGGCTATACAGCAGTCGAGAATTTACGTTCTCAGTATAAAGGTGGTAGCATAGTAGTATGCATTGTTGCTGGGAAAACAAGATGGTAGCATAGTAGTACGCATTGTTGCTGGGAAAGCAAGAGTATCACCAATAAAACAAATATCCATTTCACGTTAAGAACTGTGTGAGGCAGTACTTCTGTCAAAACTGCTGAACACTGTGAATAATGCATTGACTATTACCGTATCTAATGTGGTGGCCTACACAGATTCAACCATTGTATTGGCCTGGCTAGCATCACCTCCTAATAACTGGAAAACGTTTGTGGCAAACCGAGTAGCAGTCATCCAGGATCTTGTTAATCCATCTCAGTGGCATCATGTGGATGGTACAGAAAATCCTGCAGATTGTGCTTCATGTGGGATAGATCCCACAGAATTACAAAACCATCCACTCTGATGGTTTGGATCTGCGTGGTTACATGATCCTATCCTTCCATGTAATGTGTCAGGAAACACTGATTTTGAGCTTGTTGTGCAAGAGAAAAAACAAGTATTACTTAGTGCAGTTTGTGCCACAATAGAAACATCCCTATTTGATAGATGGCCATCACTAAGTAATATTCAGAGAATCACTGCATGGTGTTTTAAGATTTTACAAGAACTGCAAAACAACCAAGAGTGAAAGGGATAGGGCAACTTCTCTGGCCGTGGACGAACTACATGACACAATTATTTCATTAGGTGAGGAACGTACAACAGGAATATTTTGGGTCAGAGCTACTGTGTCTGAAAGCAGGCAAGCCACTGCCTGTTAAGAGCAATCTTGCATGTCTGTATCCATTCTTAGATGTAAATGGTGTGCTCAGGGTGGGCGGTCGTCTCAACAAGGCAAGCATTCCGGAGGAACAGAAGCACCCAGCTGTACTTCCTAAGCATAGTAAACTGAGTGAGCTTGTAATAATGCATGGCCATTTTAACAACCTTCATGCTAGTCCTCAGTTGGTCCAAGGAATTATTCAAGATAACTTTTTGATTCTTAGAGCAAGAGATATAATTCGGCACATTCGCAAGAAGTGTGTAACATGTCACCGTCAGAGAGCAGAGATGGCCAAACAAGTCATGGGTAGCTTTCCAGCAGCAAGAGTACGGCCTGCTCGACCATTCTTGTATTGTGGTGTGAACTCCGTTGATTCTTCGTAATTGTAAGGGGAAAAGCACCATGTGTTTCAAGTGTTATGTTGCTTTGTTTGAATGTTTTGCAACCAAGGCAGTGCATATTGAATTGTTTGTGAACCAGCAACATATGCTTTCATTGCAGCACTGAAGCGGTTCGTGTCACGTCGAGGTAGGCCTAGCAACATCTATAGTGATTGTGGGACCACTTTCTTCAGAGCTGCTCGTGATTTAGAAGAATTGCGTGCTTTATCACAGAGTAAATATCATCACGTATCAATACAGACACACCTGACCGATCAAGGCATTTGCTGGCACTTAAACCCACCATCAGCACCTCACCAGGGTGGGAGGCAGGATTTAAAAGTATGAAATATCACGCACGCAGGGTGCTTGTTAGCAGTGCATTGACTTTCATAGAAATGTACACAGTACTGAAACTGGTTGAAGCGCGTCTTAACTCAAGACCACTCACCGCTTTCTCCAGTGACCCAAACGATTTGTCAGTGCTTACACCAGGACATTATTTTGACATGAGGTAGTCTCGTAGCAGTACCTGAACGAGAAATTACAGCACAGAAGATCAATCATTTGGAAAGGTGGCAGATATTGCAACAATTTATGCAGCATTTCTGGTGACGATGGTCAGTGGAGTATCTTTCACGTCTACAGAATCGGCCCAAGTGGTAGATCTAGGAATCTAACCTGTGTGTTGGTGACCTAGCCATACTCAAGGACAAATTACTATCAACACAGCAGTGGAAACTTGGCCATATCACCCAGACATTTCCTGGAGGAGGCGGACTAGTGCGGGTTGTTGCAGTGAAAACTGCCACAGATGAAGTCAAGAGACCAGTGTCTAAGGTGGCACCTCTGCCATTTCAAGCGTAAGTACAATGAGGAAAGTGCATTGTGACACAAACGTGTATTCCAACGTTGCGTTTACTTTGTGATTGGTGTAGGCTATATATCAAAATGCAATATGAGTATTATTTTGTTAACTGAGACTAACAAAGTGGGCGGAAATGTTTAGTGTGTTGTGCTTTGGAGAAAGATATATTGTTTATTATTATGTGTTGTTTTGGAAGGACAAGTTTTTGCTTATCATTTGTAGTATAATTCTTTCCCAGTGTAATAAAATGCTTACTAAACACATACATTTTTGTTCACGGAATTTCGAAAAGTGAGAAATAAAAAAAAAATCCAACAATGCAACTTATTTCAAGCCGTACAGCTCACAATTTCTGGGACTAATTTCTCAGGCCAAGCGTTCCCTGCATCCAAATATTCCATGCCATGCCACCACGTTGTTGATGTAAAATGTCATCTTGCAACATGTCACCACAGACATTTCCGTCTCCAATTAAGCCCAGTATTCACGTGTCATGCTTATTGTGCCGTTGTTTTTGGACATACTGTTTATTTTTAACTCTGTTTGAGTTTAATAATAAACGGACTGCAGTTCGAAAAATGATTTAAACACACGCAGTATCTAAGGAATATTATTTTCAAATTTCATTAGAATCACCACACTAATTTTTAGTAAGGTCAAGTGGCATTATAAATTCCGTTCTTGCTATGTTTATATTTAAAAATGAATAATATAAATGTCTTGGTCACGTGAGAAATCTAAGAAACTTTTTATCTCCTGATCGAACAGTACAAAATTTTTCAAAAGGTTGTGTTTTTGTACATTTTTCGAATACACTAGTTATCTAAGCAAAAATATTTGTATTAATGATTCTGTGCTTTTAGTTTCAAATGTCGGTGATTTTAATTTACTTTATTAAATGAAATGCGTTTAAAAACCACATTTTCGAATTTTATCGAACTTGGTGACACACATTTTCTGTAAGGTTAGCTGAATTAATGTACATTTTTAATATAGTGTGCAAATTTTAAAAATCTGAAATTGAATTTTGAAAATTTTTAATGATGTTTTATATCTTCGGAATTATTATTCAACCCTGGTTACCTGAGAAGCTATTACTTTAGCTGGTTCAATTTTTGTAAGTCCGCTAAATTGAAATATATGTATAAAAAAAAATATTTCGAGAGCTTCTGGACCGACTGTAAATAAATGAAATATATTATCAATTAATCCACACTATAATAAAATAGCCCCTTTTTTGCAGTTCCATCGTACTACAAAATAGTATGACATGAATAAAGAATAATACAGTGCCATATTTTGAAATGTACGTACCCACACCAGTAAAGAACGTTTTGTACGTAACCCAAAGCAACTGTCGGGGCTAACTTGCAGCTTCATTGATGAAAGTCTAAGTATTAAATCATATTTTCTTAATGCGGCTCTAAAATCACTTTCTTGTTAAATTACTGTACATATCTTCAACGTTTAAACAATTTAAGTCGCTTGTTATACAAATTTATGCATTACACACATCAAATATATTTTTGAATGGACTATTTTAGTTGAATTTGGTAATATCGCGTTGTACTTCATTAATTTATAACATCACAGTTAAAAATATACTGAATCAACTCTGCCAAATTTGGAAAGCAACATTTAAAGTGTGAATATCACACTGTTAGTGAAGAGTTAAGTTAAATCAACCACATTAAGTCTTAAGAAATGATTTTCTCCCACCGGGAACAAATTAAACCCAACATACATTTTATTTCATTTTATGAGATACTCCATTAAATTGCAATTTTTTACAGTTAATCATTGAAGCATTTGTTTTTTTATATTTTAATGTTGTGGGTCCTTTATTTGGTAAGACAGCACAGCATGATTAAATTACATCTTTTGTAATACATTTCGATAATTACTAGGCCGATTGAAACAGAATTTTAAAATTTTACAATTTTTTTCTTCTGAATTTTGGCATGAGTAGGGTTAGATCCACTATTTTGGGAGAAAGAACGGCTAGAATAAGTCAGTGACTTTTAGTCACATTTTGAGAATCACCACACCAATAGTAATCAAACTTCATATTCTGGCAGTTTCTTAAATAGCATTTATTTAATGTATGTTCGTATTGGACTATCACCCTATTGGAAGTTAGCACGATATGACCACATAAATATTTTATGTCATATTAAGAAAAATTCTGGAGAGATTGTGAACAAATGTTATATTTTGACATTTTCATATCCCAGCATTATGTTTATTATTAGATGTTTAAATTTTTAAAAACAACTCTAAGTTTTAGCTTGATGGGGGTTTCATTTTGTCAAAACGAAGTCGATAGAAATGGAACCACACAACATTACTTAATTTCAGGAATTGTAAGACGAATGAGCTTTGAAATGTTTACTATAGAACCATCCCAGCTTCAGCTTTCGCTCGGAGCGATTTCCTGAAACCGCACAGTGTCATCTAAGGCTGGCCGTGACCTTTAATCGACCCTAGGCCCTCGTCTTATTTTAAAGCCGACTCACTTTCTATGAACTAAATAAAATTGTTGTATTTCGGACACCACCTTGCTTACTTTCATCCAAATTTGTATTTTTAATTTTGTTATTTAATTTATGTTTACAACAATGTTTTTTATAAAGGTCTGCAATTATCGTTTATAACAAACACTGAAATTGTATAGTTTACAATTTACATTTTGGGAATTTCTTAACAGATTGTAACATTATTGGATTTCTTTACACAAAATGTGAGAAATGTAGGCTCACATGTTATGCAGGTAGCTTCGTGTTTATTATATGTGACTTCGTTCATTGTTATACAGGACGCCGACGGTATTGTATCACGTGGATTTGAGATAATTTCTCTATGTTGTTAATTTGTATGTATTTTATGTGATTTGATACAATTCCTCAAGATATTATTTACGTTTTATTATTTATGTATATTTTGACTACCGCCAATTCCGCTTGTTTTTTCTTTTATTGTTTGCTTTTATGTTTTTCTTGTTTCACTCACAAATTTTAGAGACGACAAAGCAATGCAATGGCATGTATCCACAACGTTTTACTGAATTATTTATTCTCATTGTGAGGATTTTTCAAACAAAATTATATTTTGTTTATAATGATTAAAATAATAAGTAAGAACAATTTAATATCTTATTGAATTTCCTACAGTTAAAAAATCGCTAAAAAGTTTACAAAATGTTTTGAAGTTATAAACAAATGCAGTGACTCTCAAGCCAGGTATGCCCGAGACCCTCCTGTGTTCAAGTCCTACTGCAGACCATTGAGAATAAATTTAAAAACGTCTAAGATAAGTGTTGCAATTTCATACATGCAGCGTCCTTCCTACGGAACTGTTATCGAGTCAGTGTAATTTTTAAAAAAATTACGTCTCTTCGAATTTGAGTAAACTGTTCATGTGGACAATGTCCTATAATTTAATTTTTAAGCCAGGATATCCTTATGTTCGCTAGTTACGTAGAAAAGAATATTGAGTAAATCGAAATATTTGAAATCTTTAAAATAAAACATAACATATTATTGGTAGCTTATTAAATGATAACCATTCAAATGCTACATAATTCCACGCACCATAAACTAAAAAAAATTATTATATAAGTTATATTGCAAGAAATTTATTATGGAGAAAAGGAAGGAATAAAATAAGTTTAATGATGTGTGTCTTGCTACTAATGCCACACTGTAAAATGTTTACATTAATGCCATGCTCTCTTGAATCTGCTGTTCATTCGATAATAATTTTTTAAAGCTTAAACGGGAGCAGAAATCAAAAAGAGTTACCACCATTACTGATAAGCCTACTTACCTCAAAGTGGGTGCAAATTTACCCTAAACGTTACAATCGTTTACGTTCAATTAAACATATTGAATATTAATATAAGACACATAATAAACGAAATGTACAAAAAATACAGCTTACTAAGAAATATAGCCGTGCATAGTTTTATTAAAATTTAGAAAAAACATTTCTGTCCTAACACAGAGATGAAAAATGGCCACATATATAAAACCATTACCAAATTATAAAGAAAATGAATGAACTTCGGTAAAATATTTACCTAAATATGTCACACTACGCAAACAATTATTACTTGTTCGCCTATATAAATATATGAACACGTGATAAATGAAATGCAGAAAAGTCAAATCAGCTTAGTAGGCTATGCAATATATGTGTTCCAAGTTTAATAAAGTCTTAAACAAAATATTTTAACGTAGGTGCATATTATGAAAAATATAAATAAATGGCTACCATTATGTAATACTATGCTAAAAATATAAAGATGTCCGTCATTTTGAAAACATGAACGCAGGATTAATGAAATACACGAAAGTCAAGTCAGTTTTGCACGTAGTATACGTGCACCAAGTTTGATAGAACTCTGAGAAAATACCTAGGCCTACTAAGATATGTTATACTATGTCAAAATGTAAAAGTGGTCACCATTAAAAAAAAAATGAACATAGGATAGACGAAACGCACAAAAATCAAGTTAGCTTTGTATGTAGTATATGTGTACCAAGTTTGATGAAATTCGGAAAAATACTTCCTAAGATATGTTTTACGAATCTAAAAATATAAAAATGGCCCCCATTCTGAAAATATGAACACAGGATAAACGAAATACACAAAAGTCAAGACAGTTTTATACATGCCTTAGTATATGTCTCCAAATTTGATGAAATTGAGAACAATATTTCCTAAGATATTTAATTCTATGCTAAAAATATACAAAAAAACTGCTATTTAAAATAAAAACACAGGATGAACGAAATACTGAAAAGTCAAGTCAGCTTTGAATGTAATACCTGTATACCAAATTTGATGAAATTCTAAAATATTTTTATCCTTTTATATCTAGCTTGATCTACCGTATAACTTTTAAAATGGCCACTAGTTTGAAAAGAAAATTTAAAGGGCGTAAAATAAATACATAAATGTCAAGTCAGGTTGCTAAGTACTGCGTGTATACTAAGTACGATGGATTTCGGCCCACTGGTTCAAAAATTTTTAGGGGACACACACACTCACAGACACACAGGCAGAAATGTGATTTTATAAATCTACTTTTTCCTTCGGGAAGTAGGCTAAAATGAGCTGTATCTGATTGGCAAGTCGTTGCGTGCTGTTACTAGAAAGATTGGTTTAAACTTTATTTCGCTGTTCAATGACATAAAACCTACTTTACGTAATTAAGCAATAATTTGCCATATAAATAAAGCCAGTTTATATAGTCGTACACACTTGACAGATTAAACTGAATATCAAATTTTGCACATTTAAAAGGTACCCTATGTGTCTGACTGGGTTTAGTTGCTTGGACATACTCCATTGCGAAATGAATAACTGGCAAAAAAAACTAAACACATATTATAAAACCATAAATAAGCAGAGTGTGCTTTAGTCAAATGTATACAAACACAATATGAAATTCTAAAATAAATTCGGGTCAAATGAAGCAAGGAACAAACAGATAATAAACGGAAATAACAAAAATAATAATCAGAAAATCAAAAATTCAAAATAACATGCGGCACAACGATGAGACAAAACAAAAACATAGTGGGTATCAGACACGAACAGAAAAATAACAAAACGACACAACGATGAGACGAAACAAAACACAATTGATATTAGACACAAACAAGAAAAAATAAACGACACAACGATGAGATGAAACAAAACACAGTAGTTTTCCAGACAGACAGTGTTACGGAGTTTCGGATACTGGAATCTGTTGCCGTCATCAGGTAGACACACAGGGTTCAGGAACATGAGTGCGACTGAGGAGACTGGAAAGACCATGGGTTTATGTAAGGTAAACCCACATATCCTGCTCAACCAATGGGAGACGAGCTGTCTCCTGATTGGTCGCGCTGTATAGATTTACTCTTGATTGGTTGTGATGGGTGGAGTGTGTGTTTTTGTTTTGTGCTGTAAATTTATATCTCTCTTAATCAAATGGATCCAGTATGTTTTAACTCAATACTCTGTTGACTGAAAATATTGCTATTGCAAATAATAAAGTCTGATTCTTTAATATTTCTTTTAATTTTGTCAGTTTCCTGTGTATGTGGTTTTGAGTCTTCCCAAAGAGTTTTGTGGCTGTTTTCTCATGCATGTTCGGCCAGTCTAGAGTTTTGGGTTTCACATTTCTTGTATGTTACTTTGGTTTTTTGAATTTCTGATTATCATTTTTATTGTTTCCATTTATTATCTGTTTGTTCCTTGTTTTATTTGACCTGATTCCATTTTGGAATTTCATGTTGTGTATGTATACTATTGACTAAAGCATAATCTGCATATATATGGTTTTATATTATTTGTTTAATTATCTTTGACAGTCCTTCATTTCGCAATGAAGTATGTCGAAGCAACTAAATCCAGTCATGCACTCCCATTGCACAGTTCTGTCAAAGATCACCAAATGTGCCTGTTTAGCAGGATATTAATTTTGCCAAATAGGACAGTCTTATTAATGTTATTTTTTTTTAATTCAGCGTAACATGGACGTCAATATTACAATACAAAAAATTCAGACATATTAAAAATATATAAAACAAACATCTACATTTAACTGAGATGTATTATGTATATGTGTGTGTATGTGTGCGTGTGAATTTAACAAATTTCTCCGATGTATCTGACCAGTGTCTGCTCGTACACGTAATTAATTAAAAGGTCTGAAGAGAGGATTTGTTTTTACGGAAATTGGGCATGGAGGAATGAGAAAGAATTGGGGAAGTGTTTTTTTTTACGACCAATTACTTAGGAGGAGAAAATCTGATGGTAACAGGTAGTAATATGATGAGTGAATGAATGCGGAAGACTTGGAAAAAGGAGGAAATGGGGAAGTTTACTGGGAATATTGTTTAGGGATTGGGATGGGGGAGAACAGGTTGATATAAAGCCATATTTTTAATGAAAAATGTAAGTTGGCTTGCGACGAAAGGGTAAATAATATGTGTATTATTATTAAGGAGAAATTACTTGGTGTCAAACCCAGGAGTGCAGAGAAAAAGTCAATAGTGTATGTATAAGAAATAAATTCGAACCTTTTTAAATAGGATAAACATAATTTTTGAATTATTTATTGAACTTTAAAAAAATAATTTATTCGTCTATTTTGATTGCCAATTTATGGGTCCTGTTCGAGTACAAATATTCTAAGATTTAAAATAAAACAAGAAGTTGGCAGCATAACTGATGAGCCTACTTTCTTCAAAATGGGTGCTAATTAACCCTGAAAGTTCAAATCGTTTACATACACATAGGAATATTTGATAATTATATAAATTTAGATATGTGCTGAACCTAATACACTAAAGCTATGACAGTTTACTAAGTAGTTTACACGTACCCAATTTGATAAAATAATACCAAAGGATGAACGAAATACACCAAAGTCCAGTCAACTAACTAAATTGAATATGCGTGCTAAGATTAATGGAATTCGGAAAAATATTTCCTTAAATATGTTATATTATGCTAAAATATAAAAATGGCCACAACCATAAATAAATAGAAAAACATGATTAAAGAAATACACAAAATTTAAGCCAATTTGTCAAGTAGTAAATGTATACAACAATCAATAAATTTGAAAAAAAAAATATATATATATCCTCAGACACGTTAAATTATTATAAATATAAAATAATGACTACAAATTAAAAAATATTAGTGTAAAGTGAACGACAAACGCAATCAAATTTCCGAGCTGTGAATATAAACTAAGATTATAAAAAATAGGAAAAAAATTTCAATGTTATGTTGAACTAAAAAAAATAATCGCATTTAAAGAAACATTAAAACAGGATAATCAAACATTAGAAAAGTCAAGTCGGCTTAACAATTTGTACGTGTGTATGAAATTTTATGAATTTCAGAAATATATTTCCTGAGATATTATATCATATTAAAAAAATAATTAAAAATGGCCACCAATTTGAATATATAAACACAGAATTAATGAAATACATCAGAGTCAAGTCAGCTTTATATTTAGTATACGTGTACCAAGTTTGATGAAATTCCAAAAAAAAAAAATATATATATTTCCTAAGATTCGTAAAACTATCCTAAAACTATGAAAATAAATGCCATTTTGAAAATATGAACATATGATGAACGAAATAAACAAAAGTAATGTCAGCTTTGTATGCAGAATATTTGTACCAAGTTTAATGAAATTCTGAAAAATATTTCTTAAGATTTGTAATACTTTACTAAAAATATATAAATGGCCGACATTACGAATTTATGTACACAGCATGAACGAAATACACGAAAGTAAAGTCAACTTCGTATGCAGTATATGTGTGCAAAGTTTTAAGAAATTCTGAAAAATTGTTCTTAATATATGTAATACTACGCTGAAAATATAAAAATTGCTGCCATTTTGAAAATATGAACACAAATTGAACGAAATACACATAAGTCAATTCAGCTTTTTGTGTAGTAGGGTAAACCTATCCTACTTCGTGACAAGAAGACTTCGAACATCAGTAACAGAAAATCGTTAAATATTTTAATTGTGATCTTGTGTGTGATACATTAGTCACATACAGCGGGAACTACACATACCTACTCTGTGTTGGTAATCTAGCGAACTCTGTGTACAGATACTTCCCAGTTTTGTGAAACCTGCAAAGTGGTTTATCACGATACTAAGGTATATCATGTTATACGGTCATTTTAACTTATATGTGTACCATATTTGAAGAACATCAAAAATACTGTTCCACAGATAACTAACTTGAAGAAAAAAAAATAAAGTGGCCATCATTTTGAAAATATGAAAAGGGCGTAAACGAAATGTATAAAAGTTAAATAATGTTACTAGGTACTTTATGTGTACAAAGTTGTATGAAATTCAGTTTACTTGTTCAAATGTTTTTAAGTGGGACACACACGGATACGCACACACACACACACACCAAGTACAAAACACAGACAGAAAGGTGATCACATAAGCCTACTTTATCCTACGGGAAGTAGGCTGCATATCTTTTTGGCAGTTTAGTTTAAAATTATTTTGCTGTGATAGCTAATTTTTTTTTTAACAAGACATTATGACTAAGAATTATTTCGTTAATTACAAAATTTGACAAAACCACAGTATGTACTGCCCTGAAAAAAAAAATCAGCCAACTATAAGAGGACAATTTTAAACAAAACTGCCAAACAGGTGTTTGATATCTGCTAAACTATATGCATTAATTTGGTTTCGCTTTGGTGAAGAAACTTTAAAAATGTCCACTTAAGATTAAACAAAATACTTCAGTTTCGCGGATTCATACTTTTTCCGTGACTAAATGGCACACAAACTAGTGTTATGACGAATGCAAATTTATCCTTGCAGTGGTAAAGTATTAGGTTTTATTGTACCAATGATTTTTACTAACTAAAGTCGTAACAAATCTCAAGACAAACTGTAAAAGGAAAAAACTGCGTGATAGGCAAGTATAAAAGTAACTAAAATTGAAGAATCAGGAAGTAATAAACAGTTTTACATAGTTATTCTACTGAAAATAGTTGGGAGGAATAAGTTAGCAGGGTTAAGTCATGCGCCGTGGGCGAAGAAGAGAAGAAGCGAGTATAGGAGGCGTGGCCTACACGTTGACTGGAGCAGGATGTAAAGCTTTCAATTAACAGTGTGTGGATAACATCACGATTCACTAATCACTGTAGCTCGTTAGACGAGAGCTCTTCGTAGATGGCTGATGTAACAACCGGTTGCTGTCATTTTTGGTATCTGCATTTTTGTTATGTAGCATAATTAGAGTTTTTGTGTGCTCCCCATGCAAGGAGAAGATTTATAATTTAGATTTATTTTATGTTTACAATTGTTTTGTATTTTAAATGTATTATTTATCACAAGCATTACCATACATAATATATATGAAAATTTATTTTAAATAAGACGGATATGCATTCAATTTACACGCACTCATTTACGAACTGATTAAGTATGTGTTGTAGGCTTTATTTATACATTATGATGTATTTCGTCATAGAAGTTTGGAATTCAATAAAATTATTTTCGAATTTTTACAAACAACTATAAGAATCAAAATAAAAAAAATTTTGTCAACATTTAGTTCTTTACACGTGTTTATATGTAAAAGCAATTCTAGCATACTATAGTAAAATTATTTTACTCCTTATTTTAATGTACAAAAAATTAGCAAATAATGTCCCGAAATCATTATGCACATAATAATATTTGGAACAAATTTAAACAGAATGATTATCCGTACTTTAAGAATTTTGAATGCGTCATTGCGACATTTAAGTAAGAGAAAACTTTCTTAAACTTATAGGAAAATCAATCAACAGCGCTATTAAGCGTTCATTTATCCGTACGCGAGGAAATTAGATTCATTCCCCATAAAGAAAGCTAGATTTCGGAATTTCAATAAACTGATTGAATACAAGGGATAGTTAACGTAGTTTGCGAAAAAATTAAAATGTCCCGAGATAGGTTACACAACTCTCAAATATCGACAGCTTTAACTAATAAAACTGATACAAACTAATTTTTTTCTAAGATATTTTAATGCTTACTGTAATATTTCAGAACTACAAGTTTTCTGTGATAAGGCTAAATAGTGTTTAGTAAAAATAGCTAACAAAAATAAAAAACAATCACGTGAATTCAAAATAAGTGTATGTGAGACAAAAATGTAATTAATTAACACACATTTGTAATACACTTTACGAATGTAATGCTAATTTGTTGGAAGTTATGAAAATCACTTTATTTAGTAGAACCGTAACACTTCAATGCTCATAAAATTATACGAACTGACAAGTACTCCTTTTGTGCAGTGAAAGTTTCGCGATTAGTTTTGGTAGTAGCCGCTTTGGATTTTTAAAAAGTAATCTTTCAAATGATACACACAGGAATGAAAATAAATAAATAAATAAAAACAGGAAAATTTTGCTGTACAATTAAGGTTCAGTTCAAATATGATTATGTGAATAAAATGGTTAATATCCATCTAAAGTAATAACAGTAATGCAGATTTTAATGTAAGATTCGTTAGAAATAAAATAGAGCATTATACAATTCATGTATAAAAAACACATTTGAATGACTACTTATATTTTAGATAACATAAATAATACAAAATAATAAACGTGCAGTACGTTATTTGGAGCAAAATCATAAGTTATATAATAAATAATAATGCTTTTAGCTAAATATCGTTATTTGCAGATTAATTCACTAGTTTTTATCAAAAAGTTTTAAATATATTGATTTTAAAGTTTTAAAGTATTGACGAGAGTTAAATAGTTTTGTTAAGATAGAAAAGTACCTTTGATAAATACAAATACACTAGATGTTCATACTGTTTAACTGATTCTTATTATTTAACAGCATGCATTGCGGTGTGCATTTGCACAAAATTAAAATCAATTAATTGAATGCAATAGTAAATTTAAAACTGGCGAGAGTATTGAATGTTACACACAAAATGTATGTTAATAAGTTTGTAAACATATGTGACCCTATTATTGTTATCGGTAAATAAAGGATCCTCCGGCAATCTGTGGTGAGATTGATAAAAATTTCGACGCGCAAGTGGTTAATCATTTTTGTCCAGAACAAATAGTAAGTACTTGCACTTTACTATACCATATCACGGAAAACTTAGTAGAAACGGATTCGAGTATTTGACGAATAACATAACTCAGTATATTTTTATAGTTAGTTATTTATATTTATATGTAGGCAAACATAATGCATTACAAGTCCATTGATCAAACGCAAAAACGTCCAAAAATATTTCGAACTTACTACAAGTTATTAAATTCTACGGGAATTATTTTGCCTCATTTCAAAATAATTGCTTTAATGTATACAAACTGAACTCGTTTACTTCACAAGTTAAAATTAGATTTATAATGCTGGCGTAAAGCCAATACTACTCGCAATAAGTATTACAGCGAGTACGCGCACATGTCAATAATTGTTATACAAAACCATGACGTGATTTGCAACGGAGTACTAGTACAATTATAAAAACCTTTAATTTATTTTAATTGTTCACTTTACCTTAATTTTATTTAGAAATATCGTGTCATTATTCTCGAAATATTGAAAAGAATGCCAATTTATTTTTGTTACGCTGTCAAGTTGGAGTCTGGAGCTTTTGCTTTAAACATGCGTTCTCTGCTTAACCATTAATTCCCCAGACTATTGATTATATTTTTTATATAATTTTCATTTTTAGTCTTAGATAAACTGTAAAATTAATAACAGAGTTTGACTGGTAAATTTCCCCAAAAATGTTTCCAATTTGACTACTTGGTAAACAGCTATGATCGGTACAGTATTGTTACAAGTTTAGAGAAAAACTTTATATGTGGGCAATTCCCATGAGTTCTTTTGGGATAGAGGTCTTATAATTAGAAATAAAAGAGTTAAATTAATTATTGGGTTTAATAGCTCACAAAGCTACGAAATACACAAAACAGTAATCAACTATAACTCTCACAACACAATTAGTTATGCACACAATTACTCCAGTGTCACAGACATGTTAATTAACTTTGACAATTACAGCACAAGAATATTTACCATTTACCAAAGAGTACATATCACAATAAAAATTCAGTCATATATCCAGTCAACAGTCTCTCAAATAGCGACAGTGTACAACCTTAATAGTTCGCAATGGTGATGAATCGCCGTGCGCTGCGCAGCACCCCGAGTGCACCATTGTCTTCACTCTTGAGGTATTCGGTTCGACTCCCGTCGCGCACCTCCTCTTCGCCCGTCAGCCCGCCGCAGCAATCCTCTTGGTTCGCCCAACACTGCTCCGAAGGTAGCTGCCTGCCGCCTCACAGTAGACTCTGACATCACCAAGATATCTTCACCAGTCTGTCTCCACAACCATAGCACCTTCCTCTAGTACGACCAATAGCGAACTGTCCCAAATCTGTCGATTCGGCCCTCTTATACTCTTCGAAACAGTCGGGGAATAACTGCAGTACAGGGGTCTAAAAATATATATTACCACATGTTTCGGACATGACTTGAGTTATGTAGGCCGCCCTCGTAGGGTTTAGACGCAGTTGGGACAGGTATCTATGACGTAGATTCGGCGTGTCTTCCATCATGTAGCCGCCCGGCTAGTGCTTCAGGAGCCAGTCCACAAAGTGTTACGAAACAACTGCCGACCACCGGCCTCCAGGTACACGGCACGCAACACTGCCTCCTCCTTAAGTCTGTTCGTCCCGAACCGACACAGCAGCCTCAGGTACATCGCAGAGGGCCAATCTATCGATGTGTACAACTTTAAGTCTCGCCCGAGTGCCTCGACGAACAATCCGAAGCACCACATCACTAATTTTATTCACTATTTCATAAGGGCCTTCCCAATTCTTATGCAACTTGCGACAATACTTCTTCTTTCTCTGAGGGTTGTACAACCACACAAGTTGTCCTTCTTTGAATGTTTTATCTGGTACATTCGTATCGTAGCGAGTTTTCATCCTGTCTGTGTTGATCCTAAGGTGTCGCCGGGCAAAGTTGTGAGTGTGAACTAACTTGCGACCTAACTCGCTGGCATACACTGGGGATGCAATCTGGTCTTCCTCCGCCGGTCGTCCGAACATCAGGTCGTTCGGGAGATGGAGCTCTCTCCCAAACAGCATTCTTGATGGTGTCACCTTAAGTGCTTCATGAATAGCAGAGCGGTATGCTAGCAGAAACAACGGTACTTTGGAGTCCCAATCCTTGTGATTATCAGATACAAAGATGGATATGTACTGTTCCAGGGTGTGATTTATGCGTTCGACCATTCCGTCAGACTGTGGATGTAGTGGAGTGGTTCGGGTCTTATTTATACCCATTATCTTCATCACTTCTTGGAAAAGGGCCGCTTCGAAATTCCTCCCTTAGTCCGAGTGATACTCCAATGGCACCCCAAACCTTGAATACACATGTTCGACCAGTGCATCAGCCACTGTGCTGGCTTCTTGATTCGGTATAGGAAGAATCTCTGGCCATTTGGTGAAGTAGTCCTGCACCACCAACAAGTACCGATTGTTTCTTTCGGTTATTGGCAAGGGACCCAAGGTGTCAACCGCCATTCTCTCGAATAGAGCACCAACATTGTACTTCTGGAGACGAACTCGGCCTCTGAGCCTCGAACCTTTCTTTGCGGCAGAGTCGTCACACATTCGGTACCATCTGTCGACATCTTCATGGCAATGAAGCCAGTAAAACCTCTCTCGAACGTTGTTGAGTGTCATTAATACCGAAATGACCGCCTGACACTGAATTATGGAGCTCCTTCAGTACCTCTGGGACATTGTTCTCTGGGAGGACCAACTGTAGGTGTTCATGTCTGTCATCTGCACTCTCTCAGTTCCGGTAGAGAACACCATTCTTCAGAACAAGTGAATTCCACTGTGCCCAATATGCCTTCGTTGCAGCAATCTTTTCAGATAGTTCCTGCCATTCTGGCCAGTGGTTCTGCTCTTTCCAATCCAGTATTGGGCACAAGTCTGGGTCACTTTGTTGTTCTTCTCTTATCTTGTTGTCAGTCCAGGAGAACTCCCCATCGGCTGTTGATGCCTGAAGCCTTGTTGTCCTAGCATAGCGCACTCCTCTCTTCTCCTCTTGCCGTTCACAATGACGGCAGTTGGGGTCACAAGTGCTGCGGGATAATGCATCTGCATTATTATGGGAACGACCAGAATAGTGTTGTATATCAAAGTTGTATTCTTGAAGGTGTTGTATCCACCGGGCTATTTGTCCTTCGGGATTCTTGAAGTTCAGTAGCCAGCATAGCAGCATGATCTGTTCGCAAAGTAAAGTGTCTGCCATATAAGTAGTGGTGGAAATGTGATATGGACTTCAACATTGCCAGTAGCTCCCTGCCAGTGACACAATAATTTCTCTCTGGTTTCTGCAGCACTTTGCTGAAATATTCTAGAGGCTTCTCTACTCCATCTTGAACCTGTGATACCACAGCACCGATACCTACATCACTCGCATCTGTGTCCAATACAAACTCGCCTTTACTATGGGGGAAGCCCAAAACTGGAGGGGACATTAAAACTTCTTTTAATTTCCTGAAAGAGGCTTCACATTCAGGCGTCCACAGAAATTTTCTTTTGGCTTCAGTAAGCTCATGTAGTGGCTTGGCAATCGTAGAAAATCATTGTACAAACCGCCGATAATTAGCGCAGAGTCCAAGGAAGCTACTCACCTGTGTCCTGTCTGTTGGTTGTGGCCAGTCTTTTATTACCCTTATTTTTCTGTAACAGTCTGGATTCCATCAGCTGATACCACATACCCTATGAAACTAACTTTCTTTTGGAACAGGTGGCACTTCTTGGAAACCAGCTTCAGATTTGCAGCAGCCACTTTCTGGAATACGGAATCTAATCTGGTAAGGTGTTCTTCAAATGTTTTACTTATGACCACGAAATCATCTAAGTAAACTTGGCAAATATCTAGAGGTAGGACCTTTTCCATTAGTCGTTTGAAGTTAGCAGGGGCATTGCTTAGCCCAAACGGCATGACTTTAAACTGCCGAGTTCCTTTCCCTTGCACAGAGAAGGCTGTCTTCTCCCTGTCTTCTTGTGTCACCTCACATTGCCAGTAGCCACTCTTCATGTCAAGTGTAGAGAACCATTGTGACCCTGTCAAGCTGCACAAAGTGTCATCAATCCGAGGGAGGGGGTAGCAGTCCTTTTTGGTCACATCATTCAGCCGGCGGTAATTCACGCAAAATCTTGTGGACCAGTCTTTCTTCTTAACTAGCACAACAGGTGATGACCAAGGGCTGGCCGACGGCTCGATCACATCCAAGTCCTTCATTTCTTTCAAGATGTCATCCATAGTCTCTTGTGTAGTCAGAGGCAGTCGTCTTGGGGGTTGCTTGATTGGCCTAGCTTCTCCTGTATCAATGTGATGTGCAGTGGATGTTGTACCAAGGTCTTGTGGCCCACATGAAAAAAGTTTTCTTGTTACTCTTCAGAAGTTCTGCCACACCCTTTTCTTGTCTCCAGTTCAGGTTTTCTCCAGTTCTAGTCAGTAGTCCCTTGAGTGGTTCTGGCATAGTCCCATTAAGGTCACCTGACTTTATGGCTTCTCTGTCGGCTGTAGTTATTTGGAAGACTTTACACACCTATTATGGCCCCATATTCAAGCTGGATTGGCCTGTTCGACAACAGGTAAATTTCCAGATCTCGGCGAAACCAATGTTCTTGCTACCACCACCTCATCAGGTAAGCTGCTTCCTCTTCTTATATGTTCGACCAGACCTATACTCCGCACAAAATTGCCTCGACACCGAGCGGGGATGACAATCTCACTGGATGCTGGCAAAACAGTTGTCTCACAACAGACCACTTGGCAGCCGGTTGGCACGGATAGTTCGCTTCGTGGCATCATTACCAATTCTCGGTTACCAGTCCTTAGTACTCCTGACCGAGTATCTACACAGCACTCTAACTTGCGCAACTCATCTAGGCCCAATAAACATTCATCTTCAATGTCGGCTCTGTAAACTTCGTGCTCAATGCAGAGGTAATCGAACTTCAACTGTACCTTTTCCTTCCCCTTCATTGCTGTGGTCTCGTCTGTCACTGTCATCAGAAAGCTTTGTCTGTAATTATGGCCCCGTGACTGCTGGGGATAAGGCCCCAAGATGTCCGGTCTGACAACAGTAATGGTTTCTCCAGTGTCCACAACAATGCGGCAAGAAACATTATCCAGACTGTCCTCCACTAGGATCGCATCATAATCTTATTTCACTGAGCGTACTTGAAGAAATACTGGAGCCTTAACTCCCGCAGCCACCGACCTACGCCCCTTAATACCGGTGCTTACATGTTTCCCGATGGCTGGCCAGATCGGACAGCTTCATCCTGCTCTTGGTTTCTGTTTTTATGTAGCCATCGTGGACACTGGGCTCTCAGGTGTCCGGGCTCTCTACATTCCCAACAGCTTGGTCGCCCCTGTTGTCGAGGGCGGGGTATAATAGGAGTGAATTTGTTCTTAATTGCATTCATTGTGGCTTACATTCTCTTAAGGATGTTCTCTAGGCTGTCGTCACTCTCGACGCCAGATAGTGCGACTGCCGGCACAGCACACCGAGTTGATGGCCCTCTTGCAGATTCGACCTCCAGTGCTCTGGCCGGGGCATCCTGCATAGTCCTTGGGGCGGCAAGGCGCACTGCTTGACGCACCTCCACATCGGCAATGGCGTCGACGAAGAAGCCAAACTGCTATAATATCTCGTGCCTGTTCTGGACATCCCTCGAGCGACAAATGGGCGAGTCGCACAATGTTCCGCTACAATTCTTGCAGTGACTCTCCTGGTCTCTGGGTGCGGTTTCTTAGTTGGGCATGGTGGGCATGTCGTAAGTACTTGTCTCCGAAGCGCAGCTCCAGGGCAGTAACTAATGTCGAGTATTCCAGGCGTTGTTTAGGAAGCGACTGGAGTATACTGAGGGCGGGTCCCCTCAGCACAGCTGCTAGATAGTAGGCACGTTGCTGGTCAGACCAACCATTTATGGCCGCCACAATCTCGAACTGGTTTTGGTACTCTCGCCACGGAGTCTGGCCATCGTAAGGAGCAGGCTTCACAGAAATCCCTTTTCCAATGTTCGATGCAAGCACACTAGACACAGAAACATGTTGCAGCCCATTGTCTGCCTTGTTGGGAATCACACTACAGCCTGGTTCAAACTTCGTGGTCTTCTCTTCGCTGCCTTCAGGTATTGTTTCAGCAGTGACCTTGTCTTCTCCGGTAACCAGATGGCCACCTTCTTTACCATGGAGAAGTTTTTGACACTCCTTTCTCAGCTCATCCATTTGTTGCCGCATGCTATTTTTCACATAGTCCACCTTCTGGTTCATACTGTCTATCTCTTCTCTTTATGCTGCCTACCTTCTCGTTTACAGCATCTAGTTACTAGTACACCATTTCTTTTACACTATCTACTTGCTTATTTATGTTTTTATTTACACTATCTACTAGCTTATTTATGTTTTCATTTACACTATCTACTTGCTTATTTATGTTTCCATTTACACTACATATTTTCTTATCTACATTTTCACTATCTACAAGATTACTAACATTCCCAATTTTCTTGTCAACATTTTCATTTACACTATCTACAAGATTGCAAACATTCTTAGTTTTCTTATTAACATTTTCGTTTACTGAATTTATTTGGCCACTTAATTGACCACTCATTCCCTCGATGAGTGCCTTTAGTGCTTCTATTTTCCGCAGAATTGCTTCATGTAAATATTCACATTTACAATTTAAGTTTAAACATAAAATTTATAAAGTGGCTCAATTTAATTAAATAGTAATTATGTGCAATGATTTAATCAGCAGATGCCTCTATCTGACTTCCTGCCACCAGTTTTACAAGTTTAGAGCAAAAACTTTATATGTGGGTTCTTTTGGGATAGAGGTCTTATAATTAGAAATAAAAGAGCTAAATTAAGTACTGGATTTAATAGCTCACAAAGCTACGAAATACACAAAACAGTAATCAACTTTAACTCTCACAACACAATTAGTTATGCACACAATTAAGTACTCCTGTTTCACAGACATGTTAATTAACTTTGCGAATTAAAGCACAAGAATATTTACCATTTACCAAAGACTACAAATCACAATAAAAATTCAGTCATATATCCAATCAACAGTATCTCAAATAGTGACAGTGTACAACCTTAATAGTCCGTAATAGTAATGAATCGCCGGTCGCTGCGCAGCACCCCGAGTGCACCGCTGTCTTCACTCTTGATGTCTTTGGTTTTGACTCCCGTCGCGCACCTCCTCTTCGCCCGTCAGCCCGCCGCAGCAGTCCTCTTGGTTCGCCCAACACTGCTCCGAAGGTAGCCGCCTGCTGTCTCACAGTAGACTCTAACATCACCAAGATGTCTTCACCAGTCTCTCTCCACAAGCATAGCACCTTCCTCTAGCACGACCAATAGCGAACTGTCCCAAATCTGTCGATTCGGCCCTCTTATACTCTTCGAAACAGTCGGGGAATAACCGCAGTACAGGGGTCTAATATTACCACATGTTTCGGACATGACTTGAGTTATGTAGGCCGCCCTCGTAGGGTTTAGACGCAGTTGGGACAGGTATCTATGACGTAGCTTCGGCGTGACTTCCATCACGTAACCGCCCGGCCAGTGCGTCAGGAGCCAATCTACAAAGTGTTACGAAACAGCTGCCGTTTGTTAAAAATTTAACTTAAACAATACATACAAATAAAATGTTAAGTTGTATTAATATTCTGAAGAGACATTTACGAACTATTGCTTTTTTTTTTTTTTTTGTCAAACACAACGCGTTTAATAACTTTTGATGGTTAATGTAAAATTTTCTTTCGTGCAATACAATAATTTTGTGAAAAAATACATTAGAAAATAGGAATGTAGCTGGTACGTGCTTGAATTGGCATGGAAAGGTGAGCGAGTGCAACATACTAAAAAATAAATAATTTCCTGTCACGGATTAAGGCCATGCTCCCTGTTTCTAACGTCGTTACGATAATTATATTTTATGCTTAAACCAAAGCATATATCATAAATATCTTGGGCAGTCTTGTTTAAAATGATTTTTGTCGCGATACCTAATTTTTGAAGACAATATAGTGTAGTGTTTACGCTAATAAGTAAATTAACAAAAATTTCGTTAGTTACATAATGAGCTAAAACTGTAGCATTCACTGCCTTGAAAAAATTAGGCAACATGGTGAAAACAATCTCAAGCAAAACACCAAAACACATTTTTGATATCTGCTCCCGTTTAGGATGAAAAAAAAAACTATCGCGATAACCGTTGAAACATGACAGCATTGCCTTAAGGCCTCGCTCTTTAGTTTTGCAGTGGTTTCAAAAAAAATTACGCAAATAATACATATATCAAAATAGGATTCTTATAGTTTTATCACTGATATATCATTGTTTGTATCTGAATTTTTCTGTTGCAATACACTAAACGGATTTTTAGAATTCTGCCCCTGAAACATCACATATTTTGTTGTCAAAATAAACCAAAGTGAAGCGAAAAAAAATTTTTGCTAACAAATGGTACACTATTAAAATAAGAAAACGCTCTGGCAAAATTGTGTATTGTATGACTGTTCAATATCTCAAATTTTTGCAAAGCATTTGTTTAAAATACATTTGAGTTATTTGCTATTGTTTGAAATAAAGCGAATGCAGAGTTAAATTCACTGTTATTGAGTGACTTTATTATACAATTTTAATTTTAAATAGTACCGCAATATACGACAGAGAAAAGTGGTTTTTTATAATGACTCATTAAATTTACATATAAACAGAAAATATATGAGCAGTTACAATATTTATTACAATGCAAATATTAGTAAAGCAGTTCAGTTTTATGCTGGTTACATTTGTTTAATCTAATTCGTAATGATCTGGAACTCAAAAATAATATAATTAACAATATTTGAATGAAAATTTATTTTACCTGAAGTGTCAAAACAACTTCATGTGCAGGCGTAAGGAATATCTGTGGCTAAAGTTAGTGAGGTCAAAATTGTGAGCTAATTATAACTTACTTAGTCATCAATAAGCGTTTAAAGTACTGTGAACGCGTTGCGATTGCATATTCATTTCCGAGCCATGGCAAGACTCGCATTTCAAACTAAACAAATTTTTTTACATACGTCATTGCAAGCGAATGTTGTAGCGTTGCTGAAAAAAAACCTACAGTAAAAGTAAAAGCAAAAAATAGAAAAGCCAGTCTTAGCTATTATTAACAAAAACATAACATAGGACAATTCCTGAAATGATTGTAGTCGTATACGGAAAGACAACACGGATACAACAAAACTACCACAAAAACAACGAAAGTTAATTACGGGACGGATTAGAGTCGCATGAAGAAAGACGTCACAAATGAACACAAAGACAAAGAAATAAAACAACAAAACAAGGTGCATGAGAAATGTCGATATACTTCTTGAAGACAACGTTGGCAACGCAGATGATCAGATACACGAATGAATGTGAGCACAGATAAAAAAAAAAAAAAACAGAAAACAGACAAAAAGTTGCAGGCTTCCTTTGGCAAAAAAAATCTCTCTTTGTCATGTTTTGTAATGTTCGTGATACGTACATGTTATTACACATTTTTCCAGCACCCATGACAAATCATATACAAGATAAATCCGGGCGAAATAATGTGTATTTATTACGCAAGCAGTCTACAAAAATAATTATTATTGTGCATAACATACTGTTCCCATGAGATACTTATGTAAGTTGCTGTTACTTGTATTTTACATAGTATTTACCATTCATATTGTGTTCTATTTTTATTTTAATCGCCAAAGTAAGGAAAGAAGTTTAATTAATAAAATTACCAACTGTAACCTTTAATGATTTATTTGCATGGAGATAGGAACAAAAAAAATAAATACAGAAGCGTACACATTGTTGGATTTCAGGAGTTAGTTCGTATTAATACGGACCTTGCGTAGGGTCCCTTGAAAATGTAGTCGCCACACGACCAGTATCTTCGTAGCGTATTGTGGGCATGTAGCCTCCAGGATTGGCTTCGTAGTCGACGACCTGGTTTCGTCCGTCAGGGAGCAGCACGTAGTATGAACCCTTGGTCTCTTCATCTCGCCGGGATTCTTGGTGGCCGTAGTCGTTCATCGTGGCGTCATCCTTCACCTTGTACGAGAACTCGTAGTTCGCTGGCTCCTAGAACATCATAGCCCGTCACTTTGCTTATAATTATACCGAACAAACGTGTTTACTAATATATATTTACACTGGGATTGATGCACTTGAATACACACAATTTCAGGTAAGAGCGATTAGAAATCTGAGGTAATGTGGAATAATTCATTTGAAATTGCGAGGAATGTGAAGTACATTTTGGCCTACAAGTGAAAAAGTACTGTGAACCATGGTTTTCCTCCTCCATAATGTATGTCCAACAGTTCTTATGGACACATTCATTACGTACACGATTTCACAATATACTCTTCTGTATACCTTCAAATAACAAAACTATCCTAACTGCTTAAAACAAACGGCAACACAGTGTTAGCGATGTTAAAAAATTAATGCCAAATAATTTTAATGAGAGAAGTAAAGTTATCTTTTGACGACATGAAAATGCTTCACTAACTTTTCCAGTTTAATGGGAATGCCTGAATGCATGTGTATGTATGCCTATACATATGAGTAGCTATGTGATATTTGAACGATTTCTGCTATAGGTTAGTATTATAAAACAAACGCTTTTTTTTTGCATACGTCATTGCGAGAGAATTTCGTCGAGTTGCAGAAAACCCTGTAGTAAAAAAAGCGTTGCAGCATTATACGACAACAATTCTTACGCATATTTCAGTAACCTCTTTACTTGACTTCTTGATTTTTTTTTAAATTATTGTTATTTTTTTTTGCTGATTGTTAGTTTCTCGGCTGTTATATCTCGTTAAAGTCAAATTATACTTAAAAGGATTTTCTTGTTATTCTTATGTTTATGCGTTGAAAATCAGGTTTTATCCTGTGTGTTTTTGAACTTACAAACATAGGGTCTTGGTAGCTTTGCGAGGAAGCATAGCGGCCACTGTTATATTTCGAGATACCAGCAGTTGTGTGTATCTCATTTTTCCCTGTTGAAGTGGTACCAGCAGCCAGCGCACTTCCTTCATCAGAAGCTCGTGGAGTGCCATATGAAGTTGAGGGATTATCTGCCTTGTTAAATCTTCTGTTGCTACCAGCCGAAGGAACGCCATATCGTGTATTAGGAACATTTGCTCCGACTTGAGAACGTTCTGCGTATGAGTCTGAAGAAGAGGGACGACCAACTGCTCCTGAGCCAAGTGAAGTAAATTGGTAATTTTTAGGGTCGTTTAAAGAAGCACTAGCAACAGGCACACCATACTGGGGTGGAGGGGCATTAAATACTTTCCTTGATGGGCCTCCGTACCGAGAAGATGGTGCTTTTGTCGGAGCATCGTACAGAGAAGAAGGAGAATTAAGTGAACCACTTGGTGGAACTCCATATTTTGAGAAACGTGTGTTGTATTTTGGTTTACCCGACGAAGTGTCATACTGAGACGAAGGAGAATTATAACCACTACTTGATGGGACCCCATATTGTGAGGAAGGTGAATTGTAATTGGACCTGCCCGTTGGAATATCATATTGTGAGTTAGGAGCGTTGAAATCACTACTAAATGGGGCTCCATACTGTGCGGAAGGTTCACTGTATTTGGATCTACCTGATGGAGCATCGTATTGTGAAGCAGGGGCATTGAAATTTCCACTTGATGAGACACCATATCGTGTAGGTGTTGCATTGATTTTTGGCCTGCCTGACGGAGCAACATATTGTGAGGCAGGAGCATTGAAATCTCCATTCGATGGGACTCCATATTGTGCGGAAGGTTCACTGTATTTGGATCTGCCTGATGGATCATCATATTGGGATGTAGGAACATTGAAATCACCATTAGATTGGACTCCGTATCGCGTTGAAGGCGCATTATACGTGGGTGTGTCTGACTTAACTTCATACTGGGACGATGGGGCCCCATATCCTGAGGTAGGTGTCTTTGGTGGTATATATTTGATGCTGCTTGTTAAAGCATCATTTGGGGATGAAACAAGTCCAGACACGGGGAATCTTGCACCACTCGAAGGAACATCATTTCTAAGGGAAGGTTTGTTAACATTTTTTACTCGGCTAGCACTAGCAGAAGGAAATGACCCTGAAGCAGTTTTGGTACCGCGGTTTTTGGACCGCGAAGAACCTGAGGGAACACCGTATGGGGCAAACTGTGTATCATCAGTTCGTAGCCGAGAACTTCTAGCTGCGAAAGGTGTGTTGAACTGAGTAGAAGGTGAGTACTGGCTACCTCCTCCCGAAGGTAAGCCGAACAAAGTATTCAATGTGTTGGCTGTTTCGAATGTGCTACTGGTGAACGCACTTCCTAGCTGGGAGGAAGCAGAAGAAGCGGTAAACTGGGCTATTGGTCTTCCCTCGGCAGCAGATGGTGCCCCATACTGCGGTGCAACAGGAGGTAGGAAGTCATTAGCAGAGGATCCAGCTGCGTTGACGAGAGACCCGTAACGGTCTTGTAACGCTCGGGTGTCGGCCTGTCGACCCGTTGGAAGGTATCTGCGATCTACTGGAGGTTCTGCTAGCGTTGCCACCACGCAGGATACGAAGATGTTGACAGATACCTGTAAAGACATTGCACTGCGTCATATTGTTTGATATTTATTAAGTACATTGTAAGACATAAATGACAATATACTATTTGTTACTAACTACAAATAAAAAATATCATAAATATCAGTGCACGAAGAAAACTGCGGTCGGTTCAGCTGCTAGAGCGCTCACTTCCCGCCAATTTGATACAAAGTGGAGGCAACTAGGATTTTCTCACATGGAATTGTCCAGAAACTATAGCATTCTTCGAAGGGATTTTCGGTGCTACTTCAATATTTACGTCATGTCATCTTTCGCAAGCGAATAAAATGTAGCTGTAAAGAACCCATAGAATTTATTCACTTTTCAAATAAAAGCATTGTCACTAAAACATAAAAGTAGGCCATAATAATGTAATTTCTTCGATGTTTATAATCAATGAGCAAGGTCATCCTCTGTATAATTCAATTACAAGTCTGAATAATAAAATTGGTCTACATTCTTGGGTTTCGCATTATAATATAATAATTTAATTTTCTCTTGTAGTGAAAGAAATTTCACAGCAAAACAGAGAGCCATCAGGATCAACAAACTGTATTGAATAGGCTATTTTCGTAGACCTAAGATACCAGTTTTTATTCGACAAATAAACACCATGTTGAGTAGGCCTCCGCTCATGAAAAATTAGGTAAGGTTTATGTATCTAATTAAAACTGAGATAAAAAATTCTTCCTACAACTAATGCTTCAATTTTAATAATAACCTCTATAATGTGAGTCAATATTGTAATAAAATAGTTGTTAAAGGTTCATTTATCTTTATATTATCAAATAGTATAGTATACAAATACGAAAAATACTTTTCAGTGTACCACAATTACGACATCTCTGGCAACATTGGAACAGTGTTGACCGTAACCAAATTCGAATGCAGCAAGTACACGGAGCTTGTCGGTACGGACATGTCTTCAGCAACAATGCCTGATGTTTTCGCCAAACTTGGAAGACATTTGCAGCCGGGATCGCAATACTTCGTAACGATTTTGGTTTGTAATAAAAATATGACAAGTGATTAAATGTATTTTAAAATATCTTTTGTAGAGTTCTTAATCATTTTTTTTCTAAAGATAACATTACTGTTATATCTGAACTAATATCTCAACGATGATGGGTGTTTGGGCATAAGTGACGTAACCATCTGACATAATGACGTTCTTGCTTAATATGTGGCTATTCGTCTTCTTTGAAGAATTTACATGATGCAAATGGCATTAGTCCATTATCTGCAGAAACTATAAAACGTAGAAATATAAAGAAACAGTAAATGTCTAATTCACTCATTTCACGGAAATTTCAGTCACTGTTTTCTTATGAAACCTTACTTATAATATATCCAAAATTTTAAAAATCCACAAAGCGAGAGAATGTCCATATAATATGGCAACCGTAATTCCAAACCTGAGTAGCTAATGTAATTGTAATCAGAAAGCTGAAGTTTGGAAAACAAGCTAATAATTTCGTTGATGATTTCTGGACAGGACAATTACATTTACATAACATTTCTGAAAGTAAGGAATTGTCAAAATTGAATAACAGTCTCTCGAAAAAAGTCGTGTGTTCTGCAGAGTAGGGGCACAGCAAATTATGTTTAGGCCTACCAGTTAATAATAATTACGGATTAAAAGACCTTTCTTGACCTTCAAACAAACGCTCCAGTAATTTATATTTGTGAAGAAACAATAGTTATCATATTTATGTAGAATATATAACTTAAATAGGTAGCTATTTTAGTGGATATCAAGAATGTCAGTCGTACGTGGTCAGTCAACACTATGATTCTAAATATTTGTTATTTTTGGATAACTTTATTTTTGATAGTTTAAAATGACTGAGGTAAGAATTTGCGTCTGTTCTACGTACAGATTATATTCTACAGTCAAAGTCATCTTCGTCCCACAGAAATTATCATCGGTGGTTTAATTCATCATGATGTAGTTTTCGTCTTTTTGATTAATGTTGGCTTGTATTGGCAGAAGTAACGTTTGCAGTAGCAAGTGCAATATTAAAATGTTCTGAAAATACCTATACCGATGTTAGAAAAACAAAGCACAGTTAAATATTTTTTTCTCCATACATGAATATATTTTTACACAAATAATAATCTAAACGGTTTACGAAACAGTAATGATTTTTCGCTTCAATTTTATTCCGGAAGAACAAATTTCTAAATGTCCACTTTTAACATAAAGGAGTTTAAAAAATGTAAGCTTACGTATTTTTTAAAAAATATATATAGAAAGTTAAAAATTCCCGGTTTTAGTAATATTATTTAAAGTTAATTTTCTACTAACGTGAAACTGATATTTAGTACCCATACCCAACCTTACATCCAGAATTTTGAAATATTTTCTTCCTAAACAAAATTACTGTTTTACTACACGAATTGAAATCAATCTGTGGCAGCTTCAAAATATTTTGTTTGTATTGAGAGAGTCAAGTATTTTTTGCGCTCTCAGTAAAAATGTTTTCTGTTAGCCATAAACGTATTGTGGTCACCAAAAAATCATATTCTGTTTACTACAAAATAATTTGGCTGTCTGAGTACTAAAGACAGTTTTCTTTAATTGTATTTTGACAATGAATACACAAACCAATGTAGAAATTTTTTTTTTTTCGGTAATCTTGAAAATGGTACTACAGTGAGAAGTACTTGATTATGCATATTCAAAATAGTTCACAACGGTATAAAAATCAGTATTACTAACTGGTTGAATCAAGTAAAACTGCTCACTGGCAAATGGCGTACGTTACCTTCCACATCTCCGGTTTGTTGTCCGGCAGACAGAACTTGGGAACTGTTGGTGTAAAAAGACGCCCCAGCTATTTATACGAGCAACGACAAAGATCGTCACTCATGCAGCGTGCGAAAGGTAAAAATTACAGGGGGTTGAGGCGTCCATGTGGCGGCAGCCCACTGCACCTAACTAGCACGCAGACGGTAGTTGAAGATTGCTTCACGAACCACGACCTATACCCACTGCCGCCACCACAAGAGCTCTGTGAGCATTACTCGCCTCTTTACTAAACGTAACGAGATCGTGGTACAAACACGACGTTCAACAACTGTTGGTCACACGTCCCTTGCCTGGATTGCGTACACCTGTTATTTACTCATGATTCACGCTACACTCTGTCTCTTTCTCGGGGGCAGGAATAGCCACGAACACGGCTTGGCATGGCTTGAACATTCGTTTTAATGACACTTCTATTCATCGTATTGAAGCAGTTATTGTATGCGTGTTACCAAAAGTAGCTGTATTTTTTATTAGAAAACGCATAAATTCAACACATTATTTTTAATAAGTCAAAAACAAACTAAGCTAGAATAAATAACTTGTTAATTTGTGCTCACATAACGAAAGTGCTTATACAATATTCTATAACTTTGGAAGATAACAATTTTATACAAAGTGTTATATGCGTTTGGATAAATTCATCTTATTTGAACAAACATCAGTACCCAAGAAAATGTACGCCCCAGTTTAATGGATACCTTTTCTCATGATCTCCACATCTATTGTGGAATCCGGAGTACATACCAGTGTCGTTTTATCAGAGAAATATATAACTCAAATTTAAACAATATTAAAATATCTTGTACCCTTTGTGACAGTAGAGTCAATATAATTGCCCGAACTCCACCGCGTCTTAAGATTAAGTCAGGTACTAAGTAAAGACAATTCACTACATTAATAAGAAGCATAGTCTCTCAGAGTTCCCAACAAAAATATTCCTTCCGATGTTACTGTAAACTATGACGTTACATTTAATATTTAAAGGTGAATCTAGTTAGACGAGTTTTGCCGAATTCATTGACTGTAATAAAATTTTTAAATCGCGTAAATCACGATTTGCAATTTTTAGAGTTTATTTTGTTCACGAACTCGTTTCTTCTAACTAAAGTCGTTTTGCTATTGTATAAATATTTTATTTTGGCATTATTTAAAGAAGTGTAAATACATCAATGAATATATCATATATCGAACTAACTACTAAAGTCTTAATTAAATGTATTAACAGTGTTGTAATATTTTATTTTCTTCCTCACAGGCTTAGTCTATTTTAAAATTGTGAATGGTAACTCAGTTTATTTGAATTAAAAGTAATGCTGAAACTGAAAATAAAAATTTAAAAAAATTAAATTCTTTTTAAATACAAATAATTTTTATTCTTTATTTTATGAGCATGACATTGTAGCCTGCAATGTCTTTATCCACTGTGATTTTTTTAGTTTGGTATATCAGTTGGTTTTAGTGTAGTCGTTAAAACGGAAACATGCAAAATATGACTTTAACAAGCCATTACGCAGAAACTATGAAAGATAAAAAAATTTAATAAGAGCCAAATTTGGTAACATTTTGTGTCTAAAATAGGAAGAAAAATATCTGGTACAGTTAAATATAAAATAATGATGGTGAAAACTGCGGTAGACCGCGACCGTTTGCAGTAAAAAAAGTTTGCAATATTTTTACAGTGTAAATAAAGTTGGTGAATTTTGCAGTCATCTGTATTAATATTTCAAACCCACATATAAATGTAACTACATTTTAAGGAATGGTTGCTTTACGAAAAAAAAAAAAAAAAAACTAAATTGTTAATTTTTGTTAGAGACAAAATTTATCCAAATATCAAAATAATACGTGAAGACGTTGTTGTTAAGTGAAAAATTCTGGTTCTTTTACCTATACCTCGAATTTATATTACCTTGTTAAGCCCCGTAACACAAAATATTGAGTTAATTTAAATTGTTTGACTTTATATTTTAAGCTTACATGAATGTTGTTTAAAAGAAAATTGTATTTCATATTATCTGTCAGAAAACATTGCACATATAATATTTAAAAAATTGTAATACTAAAAAGCACTTCAGTTAGTTTTGTTAATATAATCACTTAAAGTATTAGAGAAATAAATATTCTGAACTGCTAAAACACGTTTGAAAATAAACTTCTTAAAATGTTGTAAATTTAGGTAATTCAACTAAACAAGCAATGTTCAGTACACATACATGTTCTCTGCAACAAGTTATTTCTTATATAAAACATCGCTTACTTAACTTATAGAACGCAAGCCGCTGAAGAAATTTATTTGCAGCGAGTGTACTGTTCCTGCCCTTGCGCACTAGTTGACTGTTTGAAGGTCACCCACAGTATTTCGTGTTTCATAGTCCTCAGAGTAGACAAATGGTTAACAATTTCTCTGAAGTCACGATTTGGTTAGTTTATTTAGCACTTTCATCCAGAAGGTGTAGAAAAATACTTATAGTAAAGAAGGAGGATTGTCTAAGGTAGACCAAAACTTGCAATGTTAAAAGGTGGTACAGTTTTTCTAAATCCTGTCCGACGAATGATAAGATGATATCTAACTATTGGTCGTAGCCCATTAAATCCAACGTTTCGTGTCTGCCCGTACCAATGGTTCATCTCAAATGACATCACCATTAACCATATCATAAACAGAACTTACTAAAGAATCATTAAGTCTGACTGCTGATTCTGATTTTTGCGGGTAGCAATCATTTTGAATATTCTACAATTTACCTACTTGATGTTAAACACTATTATGTGTCATTAATGTTCCACAAGGGGAAACGTTAAGCTCAGTACAATAGAAAAAAGAAGGGGATGTTGTATTAATGTTCTTTTAGTAATAAAAATTGTATAAACCATTAACTTTACTTGTAACCTATTAAATTAAACAATAATGTCTACTGAAGTCTACTTATGTTTTATGTGTTAAAAATAAGTATTTCCTTGACTTAACATTTTTATTTTAAAAAGTAAAAACCAAGAAAGAAACTTTCGTTCATTTATTTTGGGAGCGTGCATTTTAAAATAGTCCAAGTCAATCTCTATTTATAAAAATGAACGCTGACTGACTGACTGACATATAAAACTGCAGCCCAAACCACTGAACCTAGAATCGTGAATTTTTTGTCTGGGTTCCCCTCAGGTCGTAGGCGAGCGCTAAAAAGGGATTTACCGAAATGTGCCCTCTAAAGGGGTAAAAAAAGGGTGAAATGTGTTAAGAAACGTCGATACAGCTTGAACCCGACGCCTATAATTGTGATTTCACTTTTATAGGACGCGCATAAAAATGCATATTGGCCAATTTAAATATTTTTTGAAATTCAATATTTAAGGGGGTGAAAATACCTTAAATGTGTTTCCGATTAACTATCGATATCTATCGAACCCTTCGGGATAGAAGGTTTGCTCACGTAAATACCCAAAAAGCAGTTTTAGGTTTTTTTGAAATTCGACCCCCAAGCAGTAAAAAGGGGCAAAATGTGTTTTTTATGAATCTTCTATATCTTCGAAACACAGTTGACTATCGTCGTGATTTTTACTTTAATTGGTTACGTATACAAATGTATATGACAGGACTCCAAGAAGTTTCGAAATTCTTTAATTAAGGCGGTGAAAATACGTGAATTGTGTTTTCGATTATTCTTCCAAATCTGTCGAACCAATGGAAATATCGAAGTGATCTCTGCTTTAGATTGCTGCTTTTGTAAATATCCCAAGAACCATTAAAATATATTTTTCGAATTCGTCCCCAAAGAGGTAAAAATAAAAGTAACATGTTTTCGATTCACAACCGATGTATACCGATCCTATTGATTTTTACATAGCGACGTGGATTTTGTTTAAGATTGATGCTTACTCAAATAACTGAAAAATAACTTCACGAATTTTTGGAATCTGACATCTAAAGAGGTGAAAATGGGTGAAAAGTTGTGAAATGTGTTTTCAATTAATGGTTTTCATAAATTGCGCCCAGCTGGCTTTCGTCGTGTTTTTCACGTTCATGAGACGCCAATAAAGTATTCTAAAACAAAATTCAAGGGTTTATCGAAATTCACTCTCTTAGGAGGTGAAAAGACCTTGAGTGTGTTTTAGGTAAATCTTCTATACCTATCGAACCCGTTGAGATATACAGTTAATTTTTGCTGTAGGTTGATGATTACAGAAGTGATCGTAAAACAGTTTTAAGTTTTTTCCAAATTCGAACTCGCAGTATTGTGCAGGGGTCGTATGTGTTTTTAATGAATGATCGTTTTTTTTGACAGACGATTCGAAAGCAACTACGAACAGCGAGAAATTATTTATACAGGATTTTCACACTGCAGTAACCTATCGAGACTTGGAGTTGTACAACCTCTATGAGCCCAGGACATGAATGCCTTATTTTTTAAACTAAATTTTATTTTTGTTAATTATTTTGACGTTATATACGTAACGCAGTTGTTTGTAACTCAAGTCTACATTCAGGGAGGTTTTGGGCTTGAATTCCGTTAAAAGCTACGTGCAAACGTTCACTTCTGACACACAAAAACTGCAAGGCAGACCTAATTAGTGCAATTTGCATGTAGTCATTTAAGAGGGTTAAAATGTATTATGCTGTTCTCTTTCCACTTAGGTTCCTAGACAACATCAGTTCACATATATCATCTTACAAATCCTACGGTTGGGGCAACAAATACGTTTCCGCGAAGCCTTTTCCCAGCAAAACATTCCAGTGGTATTAAACTTCAAGTGAATATTTTGATATTTAATTGAGGGCACCGTCATCAATGGTTGTGCACAGGGTTAATCAAGACGTTTTTCATTCAATTAACCTCTTACATTTAGCAGTCTGTAACTACCCCACAACGTCATCTTTGCAGTGCTATAAATAAGGCCCAGGTGAAGTCGCTGTTAGTGGCAGGGACAAACTTAAGACAGCTTTTCACGTAAACAGATATAACTACAATTCCTGCTACATAATTAAGCTCAACTAGCAGCTTGGACATTGTAACACTTGATGTCTGAAGTACCAATATGGTGTACAAAGAGGTTTCACATTAAAGTAAATATTATCAGTAGTGAATAATGCTCGCGGGCAAAGCCGCGGGGGACTGCTAGTGTAAAATACGAATTTCAAAGTTACCGTTCAGTACTTAATAATATACTGTAACAATGCGCACGAAACTGCCGACTTTTGAACATGCATCTACATCAGGTTTTTAAGCAAATACGAAACAAGAGGGCGGATGGCATAAATTGTGACATGATATAAAATCAGCTCAAAATAATAGATAACAGAAATTGCACAGAGTTCATTGTAGTTTTCTTGAAAGGTGGTTCAAATAATAATAGTCAGTGAACTGAAACAATGATACCGAATGGTTTAGTGGGCTCAACATCAGCTAATATACCAAATCATTTTGCGGGAAACGTATTTTGCTCTTAAATTGCATAAAATATTCCTTTATTTTGTAACAGAAGTCTAGAAACTATATAAACATCATAACAGATTAATCAGCCCGTTATGGGTAAATTCGAATCTAGTGGAATTTTACAAAACAATTTGGACAAACTACAAATGCAGAAACCACGGCTTTAAAATGAATTAAATGAAACATTTCATGAAATTTTGGCTTGTCGCTAGACTGCAATAAGCTATTCATTTGCTATAATAATTCAAACCTATTTTTGATCATATGATTGCTATAATTTTGCTATCTACAGCATATCGAATTGATAAAAGACATACTCTTATTGGCGTTGTTGCATAGTAGTATACAATATAATACTTTTTAAGATTTGTTATTCGCAGAAAAAATTTAGTCACGTTTCTCTAAAGGAGGACTATAACATTTTATTTCGTGCATTCAATTTTACTATGCCGAATTTTTTATTTCTTTTCTTAATAAAATACGCAGGCGCATACACACACATTGTTCGATGTCCGTTTACTAGAAAAGCTTGTCTACCGAACAGACAATACAGTAGACAACAAAGCAGAAATCAATAACGTGCAAATTCGTTGGTATATATTTCTAATACACATCTTTTAAGTTTATTTGATTTCGTCTGTTTTAGCACGTCATTTAAAAAAATTATATTTTTTTGTTATTATTGGAGCAATAAATTTACAGTTCAAAAACAGTAGCTCACAAAAGTTAGGGGAACAGTTTTCTGTAAAATGAATTCTACAAAATACAACTTGAGTTTTCAAGTGATGCTTGTACGGTACCATGTATAAATCATACGTTTACTAATAGAAAAGTCTACAGTTTATTCTGCGGGTGAATATCAACGAGATACAATTTGTCCTACTTGTCACACAAGCGTGACAGCTTAGCGGTCACGGCCAACTACTATTATACTTACGACAGAACGTAATTTTCACGATCACCACAATCATGACCAGCTTTCGCTTTCCCTTAAACAGCTACTTGCCCTCTCAGAAAGCGAATGTTTGCGTTTAAAAATTGTCGTGTACCTCCATGACGCTAGCATACCAATAAATAATATTTTCGTATGGAAAACGCACATGAAATTAGTTATAAAGAGTGAACATGCGTTATAATTCCTAACCACTAGAATTAACACAATGTTGTTTACCTGACATGTGTATATCTGCATTTTTACAGAGGTTATTTTTCGACAACAATGGTATCACAATAATGCATTGGTTTTGTACATTTATGCAAATGACATATTTTTACTACTGTCAGTAGGAAACAATATTCTCATTCATTTGTAGGGTGCGAACTGGTCAACATACTACTTTCTCAATAAACTGCAACGCCACCTGGTGGTGTCCCAAGGAAGCACCTGAAAAACTCTTTTCAGCCAGGACACCACCAGGGACGGCGTGCAAAAGTCTGACACCTCCGTTACCCACATAGCGATGACAGTTACCTCAGGAAAAGGCCTAAAAGGACTCAAGTATATGCATTACAGAGGAAAAAAAGGAACAAATTTTATCGCAGCTTTACCTACAAAAACCACTATCTTCGAAAAGACATAAGCACTTTGAATTCTGCAACAAAGAATAATTTATATTTAAGAACTACATCAAATGTCCTACAGAGAAATCACCTTAGCACCATTGCAAAACGGACAGCAGTGTCAATACATTAAGAAAAAATAGTGTGTAAATCAGACCGCAAGGACACCTATTTATAGGAGAAAATTAACTCCTTTCCCTAAATATCACCGTCAAATAAGATTTTACATTAGGTAATATGAGTGTAACAAACGCCCTCTATATTTCGGTGGTGCTAACTACAGTAAACAGTTCTGCCAACCACATAAAACATATATTCAGGAGGTTCTCGGTGAGAGACGGCCCATGTTACATCCAAAACCAATTCACGACGTAACTGACGTCATAGCTGACGAAGGGTGGAAGCAGTGCTGGCTTCTCTCGTTTCAATTGAACTTGCTTCGCGGTAGCAGAAGGTTGTGCTGGTCGGCGTGAAATTTTAGTAATGCAATATATTGTAATTTTCAGAGTTTAGCCATAGTTGAAGTATCACAGTTCATATTCGTTAATGAAAACAGCAACAACGAACGCATACAAAGTTCGTCAACGTCTTAAACTAAGGTAAGAGAATATTACATCTATTTAACCAAAGTCGGGTAGGCAGCAATGTTCAAAATAAGAGACGTGATCGTCTCAGAATGTAGCCAAAATGAGTTTAACACCCAGCCTTTCTTAGATTTTAAATTTATAAAAAATACAGTTAAAAATTTTCATGCGCTATTCTATTTAAATTATATTTTATTACGTCGATTTACATACATTTATAAATCGATTTTCGATTAAGCCTGCCGCCTGTAAAAATATGAGTTTTGATGTACATCACATAAAACGTTCTACCATTTTGTTTCTTAGAGGATTAGAGGAGTACTTTCCCAAAATTCTCTTCGTCCACTTTTACAAAAAATTGCGAAACCTTGGCGGCACATAGAGAAGATAACATACTTGAAAATGAGCCTGCCGATGTAACTTAATATCTATTGAAGTACCACGGTGTCGAGCAATTTCGTGGCTGGTGTATCGCAGAACTCGCTCTAAGCAGAAGAGGATATGATAACTGTTAAGTCCATACCAACATAAAAAAAAACTTCTATAGAGGGTGAATAGATTTTTCCTCAGTTCTTCACATCTAGGTGAGGGGTGACACGATGCGAGTATGTAGCAGCATCGGAATGAGAGCTGATCTCCGAGAAATCCCGCTGACTAGCGACAATGTCCGACATGATTCTTATACATTCGAAAAACGGGGACCGACCCCGCCGGGCCGTCTGTATCGTGTATAAACATTTTGGTTAGCGCTTAACGGCTAGGTGATTAGTGCTGAAGATGGGTGATAAGAGGAAAGTATGAAGCAGCGTCAGAATGAAGAGAAGGAATGGGAGATACCCTTAGTCCGTATTTAATTGATGTTTATAATATTCCCAGTTCTTGGTGAAAATTCAGTACTCGTGGAGAGCACATACACAGTTTTAGTAGAAAAGCATTTTTGTTTACTGATACTTTGCAAAATAACAAATTTTGGCACGAAATATGTAACTTCCTATTCATCACTTTCCCGTTTTTATGTACAGGTTAGTTACAACAGTTACTAAGTTAGATGAACATATGTAATTATACCGAATAAGAGTGCAGCATTGCAGAACAAAAATATCAGTGTTCTTGCTACGCTACGTGGTAACGGGATTTTGGTACGTACTGCCTTGTTTTATTACTTTTATTTCGATAACTTCTGTTTCGGTGCCTTTATATCTAAAAGTTTTGGCACTATGAATGCGTTACATATTTTATTAAGTTGTTGCATTCTCAATGTATACAGTTATTTTTACTTTTTTGCTATGGAAACAACTGCCGGGAGTTATCTTTAGCGAGCGACATCAGTTGTCACAAACAGTGTAGTGAAGGTATTCTTTTAAGTAAACTAAAGTATAACATGTATCATGTGAAGGTAAAAGATATAAAACAATCTCTCTTTTCCCTTATTAATGAGAAAAACCATACATCTGATCTGACCGGAATCAATCCTTTTATATGGACTTCACAATTATGTGGTCAAGAATACAACATTGTTTCTCCACAAGAAAGCACATTTGCATCCCCCCAAATCGGGTATTTGGCTGTGCAAAAAATATATACACAGTGCGGAAGTTACAGTGCTTTCTACGGAACAGTATCAGATAATAAAAAAACATGCAAAAAACATGGAAGAGTATTATTATGTGAGACTAATTAGATTGCGAAAGACTAAATAACCGTTGAACTGATTCAGTAAGGCCTCTAAATCCCATTAAAAATAACAATTCAGAATTAAAACACTTACGAAAATGATTCCTATTAACATGTTCGTCTCCAATCGCACATTTTCTGTCTAGGTAGACATTTTGTCCAGTGCTCAAAAGTGTAGTCTAACTGCCCTGTGTCACTCACAAATATTGCACGTTCAAGCATGGTGTCATTATAAAACGTTGAAAATCGTTTGAAGTACTTTACAGTGCCACTTGACGCATATGGCTTTTACATAAATACATGCACTTTTACTTACCGTAGTAAAAAGACTGTAGCACAGTTGTTCACCATGCATGTAAACGTATAATTCAGTTATCATTGAGTCGGCATAACATATGTAACCAGTAACTGGTAGTGTTAGACGATAGCAAATTTTTTGCAACTGGTTTGCTCAAGTTTCCATGCTGCGTACATCATTTAAATTAATTTTAACTGTAGCTATTTTTACACTTAAGTAAAGTGAAATATCTGTAGTTAGTGTGCGTTTGAAAATCTTGCGATGTCCATGAATGGAGCCAGATTTGGTATATATGCAGTTATATATGTTCTCACGTAACTCCCATATGGATTATATTATTTCTGTCCTGCACCTATCATTTCTTGTAATCGTGTAGTCAATTTATCATATTTTATAAAAATTAAATTTCGTGTTAGGTTTAGCGAGTCAAATTGACTGATGTTCCTTAAAATATTGGGGAAATAGTAGAGCAAGTTTGGATATGAAAAAATTCGTTATTTTCTCTTCAACCTGTGTTTATATATCTGTGATGTTATTTATTTACTTTTTAGCTTTTCAAACTTTTGAACAAGTTAATAAATAATCTTGGCTAACAAGGGGAGGGCACATTCTTGGGAATCTTTTTTTTTTTGGGGGGGGGGGGGGAGAGACTTCATGTAATAATTGTACTTCTTCAGGGTATTCACCCCTTGGATTGGTAACACGCAACGCCCAGTTGATTCGGAGAAAATGACGTTTAAAAATTCAAACTCAGCTTATATACTAGTAAGTAAAATTCGTCAATGAAAACTAACGAAATACGTGCCGGAAAAGGAAACCGCAACAACGGCAGAAATTTTAAAGTCAGCAGAAATGTTTCGATTACGGAAATAATATTAATACTGAAATTTGACAAAAAATTCGTCATTAATCCTGATCATACAGGTATGTTGATAAAATACGTCTCAAATTAAATTTGATTTCAACAGTTAATTTAATTGATTCATATAACTGATGCTACTTTCTTTTTCAGGGTGTCAGTACCAATCTACTTTCAATAAGACTCTTGCATAAAAAGGACGCAAGGCAGTATTGCATTCATACACTATTGCATGAAGTACTTTTATTTCTTCAAAACCCAAACAGTAAATTTGGCCCAAGAGTTAAATATTGGTCGATTATAATAAAACCATGGTATAGTAACATGTTCAAAAAGTGGGAAACTTACATCATTATATATTGACTTTTTGCATGATTGTTTAAAGCCTTACGCGGGGAAAATTTTTTTCTTCTTCTCATAGACTCTTGGGGAGGCAAAAAAAAAAAAAAAAAAAAAAACTGATATTTACGATGAAATTTTCGAGGATGAAAATAATCATCCTACTTGTACTGTTGAAGTTATTCCTCCAAAGTGTACTCCTATTGTTCAGCCTTGTGACGCTTATTTTTACAGACAGGTTAAAAATCTCACTAAACATTTACAAAGACTGGATTTATTTACTTGGACATACTCCATTGCGAAATAAATGACTGTTAAAAGGAAAAACTAAAAAATAAGTTGTATTATTTTTTAGTTTTTCCTTTTAACAGTCATTTATTTCGCAATGGAGTATGTCCAAGTAAATAAATCCAGTCATGCACTCCCATTGCAGAGTTCTTTCAAAGATCATAAACATTTACAAAGTGCGGCTCATTTAATCGAACAGAATCCAGAAATAAATTCACAAGAAGAATGTATCAAAATTCAATCAATTGTTCATCATCAACTATCATCACCAATATTTGATAAAATGAGATCGATTTACTTGGTACGCTGCTAAACTTTCTGATGATAGAGACATTTTTGTGAACGTGAATGATGTTTGGTTTCCAACTGGCATTTAAAAAAACCATTGTTCTTGTAAAAATTCCTCTTTCATTAATTGTGATAGATGACAAACAATTTCTTGTTTTAAATATTTTTGTGATGATTATCATTCAGTCTCACGTATCTAATTAAAAATGTATATAAAATAAAATCTAGAGACAAGATTGAAACTTTTAACTCATTAATGAATATTATTATGACCATTAGTAGTAGTGTATTTTAAATAATAGTTTCTTAAATAATTTTGTATTTATTTGGTAGCAATTTTATATTATTACTATAGTTAAATTATGGTGTGAAATTTATAGAGCCTTTTCCGCTTACAAAATAACATTACTTAACTTAATTGTAAAAAACAATTAAATAAATAATAAAAAAATAAAATAGTAAACCGTTCACAAGATTCGAACCCCGAGCGCCCATGTGGTAGACACATTACCGGCTAGGCTGTTTCACCACTAGAGCATGAAATAGCTCACTAGCATGTACGCTGAGTTTGAATTTTCAAACGTCATTTTCTATAAATATATTGAGCGTTGCGCATTACCATTACAAGGGGTAAACACCCTAAAGAAGTACAATTATTACACGATGTCTTGTTCTATTATAAATTCCTAAGGTCGTGCCTTCCCCTTGTTAGTGGAATATTAATGTTATTTTCTCTTAAAAATACATTGCTACTTAACCATTAAACATCGTAGACAATGTAACGAGATCGTCACAGGTTTAAAAGTTTATTAATGTTTGATGATATACCGAACTGAGAAAGACTTTGCTATTAAAGGAAGCATAAGAAGTATTTTGACAGTTCCCACCTTACTATAGTACTTTTTGTTCAACTTATTTAATTTAATGTTATTATTGTTTGTGTTAGATTAAGAAAATCTCTCACTCCTAGTTATTTGTAATAGACGTTAAATTATCTAAAAGCTATTTAAGATTGTTATGGAATTTCTCAAAACACTCTTATAACTTTTCTTCTTTGAAAATACTGCAAATATTTTATGAATATGTTAATATTATACAAGTTTTGCATAATTGTTTATTTAAATATTTTCTTAATTTATTCTAACATCTGCTAAATAATTTTAATGTAAATTTGAAATACTTGTTTAAAATTCTTTACTACCATATGACTGTACATAGTATAAGTATAGTTTAACTTACTAAGTATAGAGTAATTATCTGTTCCAGAGAGGTTTCTCTGAGCAGATTGCAGGTTTTATACCTCTTTTGTTGATTGGTTGCCAAGGCAACGGCTTCCAATTTGGAGAAGAACATAGATTATATGCTTTTTTGTACAGAGCAGAAAGAGTTCCCTGAGTTTTGCTAGGTGAAGCATGCGGCAGAATCGGCCCAGGAGAAAATGGAACATTTTCATTTCTGCCGTCAACCAAATGTTAGGCTTGGGAACTCAATAGATAGTCAGTTTTAGGCCATTTTGAGAAGAGACCCGTTATCAGTAATATAATTAGGCTAATTTTTTAAGTGTCATGAAGACGACGAGACCTTCAGCCTACAATGTAAGGATAGCCATGTTGAATAGGTATGCCTGTAGCGTCCCCACGCTTACCCATCTTGTGTACAAGGCCGACCATTCCAAATATTGACTTGGATATTCAAATCAAATTTTATTTCACAAAATTTTTCGTCTACTAATTTTAAATGAGTTTGGTGTGCCTAATTTTTGCCAACAAGCTCAAACCCAGAGGTCCTGTGTCAGAATATCATGTAAACCGACTGAGCAAACATACATACATGAACTTAAATTTTAATTTTATCCCTAGCCGAGGAATTTTAATAGAACCTAGTATCAACTTTAACCAAACTCAAGATATTTTCTACTTTATAGTAAATTGTGTCTAAACTATGTGTTTGACCTAGGGTGAGAGATTTTAGAATTATATATTTTTTTATTTTCATTTTCTTCAATAAACTGCTCTATCAATTGAGATGTGGTGTCTATGTTTTAATGACAAACCTACAAGCATCTACATTGTGGTAAGAAAAGGTATCTCATGCAAATAGAAATTATCTTACAAATTAATCCCTTCTCAACTCACCTTAGTCACCTACACACAGAAAGTCACATTAAGCATTCGACGTCATCATCACTATAATAGAACAAGAAGGCTTAAACATATTTTTCAATTTAAAAAAATCATACAGTTATTTTGTATTGTAAAGTATCTGTACAAGTTAAAATTTTCAAGCAATTTGCATGCACGCACACACACGCGCGTATATAACTTTGTGTAATATGCACTGAAAGAATAGTATTGTTGTAGGTACCACTCTTTTGTAAAAACCGGAACAACACTCCAGTTAGGTTGATAGTACTATCTGAATGGTTCTTATAACAACCTACTCTGTAGAAGTAACAAATCTGTTTTGTAGATGGAGTAAAGAACAAATTACTTTTACAGAACATATTGTCACTTCTAAAGGACAAATTGTTGTAAGAAGAATGCAGATAGTACCGTCAAACAAACTGAAGTTTTGTCCCTTTTATAACAGAAGTATGATACCGTCAACAATACTTTTCTTTCAGTGTGGGAACTGGTGTAATGAACTACTGGCATTTTATATTGTGCATTCTCCAACATATGAAAGTAAAATTATAATTTCGATTGCTGTTTTTTTTTAAATATGAGTACGTTGCAAGTAGATGTTACGATTATTCGTTTACATAAAAACTACGGTGTAATCAAAATATTCCAATTGAATACAAATGTGTAAAACGCATATATCGAGTAAAAGAGTCATCCACTACAAAGAACAAATTAAATTACATAAATAAATAGGACATAACGTCCATTTCGTATGAACAAAGAGAACTTTCCAGAAAATTATAAATATTGTTGGCAGTATACATGCGCAGATGTTGATACCAGCCAATGAAAATTTTCAAAGCAAATGTAAATTTATATAGTTTTCTTCGTGTGAAATTGTAAACTTTGATTCTAGCAGCTTAAAAAAAATGTAATAAGAAAAATGTTTCGCACTGTCAAAGAACTTACATTTTCGCAAAAGGCGTCAAAACATTTGATTACATAACGTCTAGTTAGAAAGGTACGATTTACGGTCGTTGACAACCAGGTCTTAAGAAGAGATGAAATTAAAATAAGATGGATGGACAACACAAAATCCATGCCGGGGTCGACATGCGAACCCATTACGTTTCGCTCCGTAGACTGGCACCTAACCGACTACTGCACTGAGGTCGACTAATTGTTTAGTTTTGGTTTAAATATTGTTCAGTTCAAAAATTATTACGTTGCTGCTTGTTGTGTAAGTTATTTGCAATGTAAAATATATGCAGGTGTTTGTTAAATTTACAGTGTTATAGTTTCCAGATTTGCTGCATTGTCGTCTACTTTAATTAAAAACCACGAAACAATATTAAATTTTCTATTAGAGTAGACGATATAAAGATTATGATGGAAATATGTTACAGATAATAATGTCATTGTCTGCAGATGCATTGAAGTGGTCTATTTTTGTGCGACATTTAAATTTCGGGACAGTAAATATTAGAAGAAAATTACTTTATACTATGTTCCATAAATGAAAACATAAATCTGTAATAAAATGTATCCTTTCTTGAAGGTGTCCAGTAATGTTGTTAATCAAAACAAATACGGGATTTGGTGAAAAATATACTAGACATTTGTAACTGACATAATTTAATGAAAAGGAGATACTAATCGTTAGTTATGATCAATTGCAATGACTGGCTTCCATGTCAGATTAATTATCGTGTAGTGCGATTAATAACTGCTTTACGAAGGAAACAATTTTACTGGTTTAGTTTGTTTAAAACCATCTTGAGGTTAAAATTTATTTGTAAAATATCTCCTTGAAATGATATAGAGAAATAATTTTTCGTAAAAATATAAAATATAAATATTTATGGTGAAACTTAACTACAGGAGTTTGTTACAACAGCCAGTAGTAGTAAACGTAATATCAACATGGTATATTCGCATTAGTTATACTGTTCTGATGATCTGGAGACTGTAACCAATGAAAAGATCACACTCGCAGTACTGAATCAGCCGGCCTCCCGTGGCTCAGTTGGTTGAGCGGCCGGCTTTGGTGCGGGGGGTTCTGGGTTCGATTCCCAGGTCTGGCTGGGTGTAAATTTGTGTTTGTCTATTTGGGTCTCAAAAATTGTCACTATGCACATTGTCTCACGAAAAGTACCGGGGTCACTCGAATTAAGTCACGTTAAAGGGGGGGAATGTTTGGTGCAGTGATGATGCGGAATCTTCCGCATCGCCACTGCACCAAGCATTTTAAATAAAAAAAATAAAAAAAAACAAAGGTAAGTGGGTATTGGTGATGCCGCTGTATGCATCAGAAAGGCACACTTAGCTGGGGTGAGCAAAGCGTGCCGTGTGCATGCATGCGGCCAAATACTCGCCGATGGGGGGGAGGTGTTTGAACATTTCCTGTAAACTATTATTACTTTTTGCAGCATTTCCATTTGTGTTACCTAACGTTAACTGCAGTAAATAGTGCATTGTTAAAAATTATGTGCGTTTTTTTCTACTAATATCACTGTTATATATTCTATACATCGTTTACTTAATAATTACGTAAATTTAGTACAGTAATACTTGTACGGATTTTTTTGTTCTTTTAAGAGGCGAAATTTTACTTTTTCACCTTGAAATTACCGTCACTAGTCACCATTTAAATGTACATAATTACATATGTGTTTTATGTAAAATCACCTTCCTAATAAATAAAGCAGTTGTTACTGTTTTTGGTAAAAAAAAAACCTGTGCTGCTTTCTTGCATGTTAATATCTTACACACACACACACACACACACACACACACACACACATATATATATATATATATATATATATATATATATATATATATATATATATATACACACACACACCCATCAGTATTAGAGTACCAGAGTACTTACGTGAAAATAAAGCGAACAAACAATATTTTTAAATTATGTATTTCATACTTTAATGAAACTTCAGAATCACAATGCATATAAATAAAAAATCAATAAATAGTGAAAATGTAGATGATCAGTTACATTCTCTTATTTTTTCATGTGGATAATAGAGCAGACATGATGAGATGTGGCACAGGTGATGGATCAGTGGTCTGTCTACAGCAGGTGGCCTCCAACTCTAGTATCTGTAGCCACCCGTTCCGGCGTCCGATGCTGGCCTGCCGCCGGGTGGACCATACTTGGCCTCGCCCTCATACCTGACCTGAGGCCGGTAGCCGCCCTGGTCGGCCACGTAGTCCACGAACTGGGTGCGGCCGTCGGGAAGTGCAACATAATACAGTCCATTCACCACGTCTCCGTCACGGCTCTCCTTGTGGCCGAAGTCGTTGCCCGACGCTGCGTCCTTCACCTCGTACGAGAACTCATACTTTGCAGGCCCCTAAAAATGGCAGTTATTTTAGTGCATCATGTCCTTAAATTTTCTAGACGAATATAGTTATTTATGCAAAAAAATTAAAACAGCATTCTAACATTCCAAAATATTCAGTTAATTTACACAGTTTTAATTTTTTTCGTATCTGTACACTTAAAATACAAAATAACTACAAAACATTTTTTTAAAAACATAATAAGAACCATTAAAATAAAAAATGTAAAATTATTTTTAACTCTATGAATTATGTGAAAAATTCAAGATATAACTAGAACAGGCAATTCAATTTCCGTCCTTTTTTAAATTCCACTAGTGATATAAGTAATACAAAATGAAAGAATCAGTACTTACGCTGGCCTCGTCTGCCTGAGGAGCACCATATGTCGGGCGACCACTAGGATAGCCTCCACCGCTAGGATAACCAGCAGCAGCTGTGTCTCTGTTTGGAGGAAGGTAGCTCACGTCAGCGCTAGCTGCTGCCACCATGGCTACGAGCCCGACCAGGATAACTTGTACCTATTTATTCAGACAGTTTTAAGTTACAGTTAATACATTAATTGATCAGTAGCAAATCAGCAGAAGTACATAAAATCCTGTTTTCATTTAAAATAGGGAAAATATGATAGTTACATAACATCCAGCAAAATAGCAGAAAACAGGCGTCGGAAGTTTCAGATTTTTCTACAAATAGCAGTAATAGCTCGTATAATCTGGTAGCAGAATTATTTAGCACCAATAGTACCTCGTCTCTACAGTTTAATCAAAGTCGTGTCAATTAATAGAAAAAGTAATTAATGTAAAGAATTTAATAACCGCTGTATGCTTTGTATTGTACTTGTGACAACATTCTTTAAATTGATCTTACATGTTTAATTCACATGTGGGTGGTTTTATGAATACGGGGTGAAATATGGACTAGGTTATTATCTACCTACGAGTACCCTAAAATACACATTTGCAAGTGCTATTATAAAAATATGATTTTTATTAAAATAGTATAACTAAATACAAGTATGAACAAACTTTTTATTTATAAACAAAAATGTCGAGTAAATAAGTGCAGCTGTTGGTTTAAATAGCTACATTATAATTTTTGTACCATTTTAATATCATTTTTTCAAATGAAACTAAATTTTATATTAGTATATATAAGAAAATTTTAAATTTAATTGTTTAGCTTTTTTGTGTTCTGACGTTTTCCAAGTGTGGTAATGTCATTCGTTATTTAGTTTAAAAAGTCTAATTTTTAATTTTATTGAGTATCACATAACATATTTTCGTATTTGTTCGGCACGAAATTGTGTGAAAATAGTAATTTATTGCAGTTTTATTCTCTGCCATGTTCCTGTTTTGTTTGCTGTTTAGCTGAAAAGTTATTGCAGCACTCGAAATGTGCATAACATTGTTTAAGTATATAATTTATTTGTCATTCCTATGTTTCTCGACATTACAGGCTATATTATTTCTTCCTTTTACGTTCAAGTGTAGTTCCTCATAAAAAAACTAGTTATTTTAATATTTAACATTGTATAAATTAAAAATATAATGTTCAAACAATACTGAAATTCTATCTCACAGTTATATTTTATTTATATCAAATGAAAAATACTATTTTGAAAAGTTAAATAAAAATCGTCATTCTTCTGTTACATTCACATGAACATTTTCCCCGCCGTTGCTTGGTTTACCTGCATGGTGGATGTGGTGCTGGTGCTCTTGGGGATGAAGTGGAAGCGAGTGGTAACGGTATCAAGATGCATTGCGGTTTTTATACTCACGCGCTCATCCTTCTGTGGTTTTGAACTCGCCACTCTGTAATTTGATGTTAGGACAGATGTGATTACCTTACACAACGAGATGCATTTTGTACAGGGGGACTTGATGTTGCCTGTTAAATTCAGGTCTGAGAGAGTAATAACTGTGACGAAAAAAGTTAGCAAATTTAGTGAATCGCACCTAGTTATGCGAGGCATATATCACGCAAATATTTTGAGCGTTCGTAGGTAGTGGCATGACACATTTCATCGCTGTTAACAACCAGACTTCACAAAAGCATGTTTACTGGTTGTAATAAATATGATTCTCTTAGTAGCTAACGGTTGTTGTTAATTAATCAATGAAAGTCATAAAATATATAACATTTCTGCAATAAGAGACATGATTTCACATCTATGTATATGAAAAAAAATTGGTTTGTAGTTTATAATATGTAATTTACCTTAAATTACAAGCAGAATCTTGGTGCATCATACGAAATCGTTTCGTAGTAATAAACTAACCATTTATTTGCGTTATCGGTACTTTATTTCACTTTGACGCCGGAAATATGCAATTTAATCGAGTTTAATCTTTACAGTAAATTTAAATGTTATGTTTAGAAAGTGTGAACTCACTCGATCTAACTTAAATAGAAGTTTTGCGTGTACATATTACAACATGACGATGACATAAAAAATTTTAAATACTGAGACGCCATAGCCTTGCAATTAAATATTTCGTGCAGTTACGAAATCCATTTACGCAGATTTCAAAGCTTACTTTGGCTATAATAATGAACTGTAAAATACTGCACGCGGCAAAACTTGCGACATATTAATATTGCGATTTTAATACTGATCCTAAAAAAATCCACTAATGTGTATTTTTTTCAGTCAACCAACAGCTACAATCTAACGCATGAAACTTACATTTGTATAAATTAATAAAGTCCACCAGATAAAATATGGCTATAAATTAACTGTGTGTATTTTTATAATTACAGGTACAAAAATTCTGTAGCAATTAAAAAAAAATTAATGTTCACTTTAAAAGTTATTTGTCAGTTATTCTCTGAAACAGTCTACTGCAATTCTCATATTAACTCTTTCTAAATAATGGTTACAAAATTTAAAGTAAAAAAAACTAACCCTTTTAAAGGGAAGAGACTAGGGCTGAAATGTTTGTGGGAGGTTGTAATGTTGGGATAAATTATGTGTGGGTGGCACTATACATAATTAAGTTCTTGTAAACTGACACTATGTCTTGATGACAAAACTGGGCGTAGCTTATCATTTAATGCAACTATGGGGTAGCGTCGGCAGCGTACAGAGGCACACATCCAAATCACAAATACCCAACGCGCTCATCACGACACTCCTTTGTCTGTCTTGAAGCGCAGGTTCCAATCCAGATGATGAAAAATAATTTGTTTCACACTAACAGTCTATTATAGTGACTGTGAAGATTAAAAACATGCATTTAGTTTGTAATTGTCAAAGAACTAATCTATAAAGAAATGTCATGTTTATTCCTACGATTTGTTAAACACCGAAAAAAATGGTTGGCATTAGTTTACGAATGTAAGATATAAGTGCGGTATTCATTTAAGACCAAATTAAACAGAATATTTACTTGCAGCGACTAAACAATACAGCTGTACCTCAAAACTCTTAATGTATTTGCGCAACTTAAGTTCCTTACTGTCATAAAACCATTACAAACTGTGGATTGTTGTTATATGATATTTTAAATTGTTTAATAATACAAGAAAATGCATGCCACCTAGGTCGTCTTAATATATAAAATGAAGTGTCCCGACACACTCACTCACTCATGAACGCACAGCCCAAACCGCTCGACCTAGAACCATGCCATTTTGAGGGAAGCTTCCCCTTGGCCCCTTAGCCAGTACATACGAAAGCATTTTCACGGCTTGCCTTCAAGCATTCACTCAGGTATTGTATTGAGATTGTGGCGTGGGAAGGTTGGGGGTACGGGTTCGTATCCTGTGCAAGACTTTGCGATGGGAATTACTATGATATCATACGAGCATATTGCGCGCGCTCTTTACACTGAGGTAAGGCAATTTATAGTGCACTGATATTGAGTACGCCAGCTGTTAAATGCCTTCATCACAAATTATATCCAAAGTTACTGTTTACATTACATAATTTCACGTGGGCAAAGCCGCAGCCAGACAGCTAGTTTGTTGTATATAAGTGTTATAAAGCCCAGTAAACGCAATATTCTAAGGTAAATCAAGCTATTTTTGTTAAATACTTATACAGAATCAATATTATGTATATAAATATACCAGCTCTCCGGCTGCGGCTTTGCCAGCGTGAAATTATGTAATGTAAACAGTAACTCTGGATAAAATAAGTGATGAAGGCATTTAACAGCTAGCGTACTCAATAACAGTGAACTACAAATTGTCTTAGCTCAGTGTAAAGAGCGCAAGCAATATGCTCGTACAATGTCATAGTAATTCCCATCGCAAAGTCTTGCATGGGATACGAACCCGTAACCCTTCCCCTCCCACACCACAAACTTTAAACAATATCTGAGTGAATACTTAAATGCAGGCCGTGATAATTCTTTCGTATGTACTGACTACCGTTCAAAGAGGATTTATTTATGAGTAGGTTGGCAAAAAGAAACAACTGTTGAATTATTTCTCCATGATCATTCTCTTTTTTCTGGAGCCTGTAACAGTTTACTGCTTTTCACATCCTTAATTTTCGAATTCCATAAAATCCTGAATTCGATTTGTAGATATTTACATGAGCTTCATTCTTATCAAAAATCATCTCGATATCACAACGGCATAAGCGGTGCAGATAATTATTTGAAAACACATTTTATATTTAACAGCTTTCAAGGTCGAATTTCGAAAAATTCTGAAATTATTATTTTTATATTTACGTAAGATTTATTTTAAAGCCAAAACCATTTCAATATTTCCACTGGTTTAGGAGATAAGTGGGATTAATCAATAACACGTTTTATTTTTTGAGCTTTCAAGGACGAATTTCGAAAAATTCTAAAAATACTTTTAAGATATTGCATTAAGCATCATTTTAAAGAACAAATCACCTCACTGTCTGAAATATTGTAGAAAAAATAACGGATTAATGAAAAACACATGTTGCGGCTTTCCCCCCTTAATTTTAGAATATCACAAAATCGAAAAATTCGCAAATATTCATTTTTTGGGAAATATTATGAAATTAAAAAAATTATGATAGCTTTCACGATTAATTAGATATCAGGGATTCTTTGAAAACAAATTTCCCCCCTTTTCACTCCCTTAATTACCGAATTTCGAAAAATCCATTTTTAGTGGGTACCTACGGGCCAAGGGGAACCCTCAAAATTTCATGGTTCTAGGTCCAGCGGTTTGGGCTGTACGTTGATGAGTGAGTGAATGAGTGAGTGTGTCAGGACACTTCATTTTATATATTAAGTTATTCCAAAATCGTCATAAGGCGTAAACTATAAATGTTCGGTCATGTCAAGCGTTACGAAGCATAACGCGAAATTTTGAACTGTTGGAAAACTTTTAGATTTCTTTGCAAAGACAATAATGCATTTTGCATAGTTAACACCTGCGTGTTTCGTTGGGGCCTAACAACAAATTGTCGGTGCTATTAGTTGAAGAGTAATTCTATTGGCCTTTGTTATTTACTTTTCATATACTGTGCAATTTACCAATTTAATACATAGTCTTCTGAATCGAATAAATTTGATTGTACAAAAGTTATTGCATTCTTTACGATTAACATTACTAAGTATGCGTTAGATTTAATTGGATAGGTGAGAAAATTATTTTCGTTAGTTCCGATTAGAATTTTAATTTAAAATGTAGACAAACGAAGTACTTGTTACGTTAATTTTAATGGATCTATTGTATAGCACCTTTGAAAAATGAATCGATCTTAATATATTACATAGGTAGCCTACATGACTGGGAGTTTCTCAGTGATTAACCAATGTGACCTAAGTAATTATTTAAACAAATTACTAAAACATACAGCAACGCATAACGGCAAACTCTGGGGCCCTCATGACATGCAAAAAAGTTATTTTCTTAATCGACAAATTACGCGGTAACGAGTGCCAAGGAAAGTCAAGAATAGGTAATGGTGATGTGTATTATTTTGATTTACATCATGTCTCAAGAACCTCGCAACAATTTGGTAAATAATAAGTCGATTAAATAAGCAACTTGCGTGAAATTTAAAATTCGTAAAAATACAAGGAAAAATATGAAAACGTTTGATGGAATTCTTCGTTAAAAGAATTTCGCGTAGTTATAAGATACTTAAAACAGATACGAAAAAAACTTTTGCCGCCGCGCTGACTTAAAAAAATTTCTATGTTATTAGTTTGTACCACGTCTTAATACTCTGGTGGACGTCTGATCACTGAATTAAAGTAGCTTCGAGTGTGGTTAGGATAGGAACACCGTCACCGCTGGTGCATATATGAAAGCAGGTTGGACTACGATAAAGGTCAACACAAATACAAGGCGGCATAGTAAATGTTCTCGATAGGTGACTGTTAACATCCTTTTGGCATGCTCCTCGATTTTTCGCAGCTTGCGTTCATAGCGGTTAAGAAGTAAATAAAATAATTTCCCTTACATTAACTGAAGTGACAAAATGTATTGAATAACCTACACAACGTTTTAAAGACTTCAATTCTTTATTACATTAGAAAAATTTGCTATATTAATGGGATAAATAAAAGTGCTGCTTCATTTTTAAATTTATATACTTACTTGTTTATACATTCTAACATCTCTACAGCGGTTTAAACGATCTTTGGACACTGCAACTCAGTGCTCAGACATTAGGAAAGAAAAATTATCTTAATGTATAAATATTCCGCATTAATTATTCAAGTATTATATAAAAACGCATATAAAAATATAATGCTAAATTGTGATCCAAAATTTTCTATTGTATTTTCCGTTTACAGATACATATGTATGTGACTCTGCATGTTAATTAAACATACGTGCTGGTAGGGAACAGTTTTCCTTCTGTCTGTTCTACTAATTCAATTGTGTAATAACTACAGACAATAATAAAGAAGTGTAATGTTAATTTGGCCTACTTACATATTCTTGAAAGTAAAAAATGAAAATTTCTTCCATGAAATGCTTTTTTATTTGTAATTTGGTAGCCACTAAAACCAACGCATGTCTCTTGAAATAATGGAATTTAATTATTTAATATCTAGTGCTGTATTATTAGTATGTTTAAACTAACCTAATTTCAGCAAGAAATAGCAGTCTCCTTACCAGTTTATTTATTTTATATCAAACGGTTATACACAGCAACTTAATGTTCTCAAAAAGAAAAGTAACATATTTATGGTCATACTGATTATTTGCTTCAATTCCAGGATTTAAACCAGCACATACTGCAATATTTGCATGTATTACATAAAAAATAGTAAGCATTTAATGGTTGTGTTAGTGATCAGCGAAACATATTGAAAGTAAAACCTTACACGTACTTATCTTGACATTTTATTAGTTTATGTCCACACTTCTTTGGTACAACTCTACAGTATAACGTTCTTCTTTGTACCGTCACGGGCATCTACAACAATGTTATGCAGTACTGATGTTGAAGTGTCAAAATAGCTTACAGCAATAAGTGTAGTTCGTACTCTGCATTTTACCTTGCAGATAATGAAGTGCCTTATATCTGCTAATAAATATGGTATTTCACCAATAGTTTTGAAAACAACATTTTCTATTTAATAAACATGTTTTGTAACGTCATAAATATAGCAAGATATTCATTACAAAATAATTTGCGCCACATTCTTAATACTTATATGAGAAAATTAGAACTTACGTCACTTAATGTAATCTATCATTGAGTTTTCTGAGCCAAATAAGAGGTCGCCAGTAAAAGTTTTAACAAATTCTTATAAAAATAGGCCTATTAGTCGCGAACGAGGTAAGATAAAATGTTTTTTTTTCTAGTCGAGATCAAAACCACGTTTTAACAATATCCACAAACTGAAATGTTCCTAGCTATAGACTAAACAAAACATTCATCCTACCATTACGGTATGAAACGCTTGTATCCATTTTCATAGAGACTGTATTAAATAAAATTGAATTAAAATTTGGGTTACAAATATCCAACTCAATTCGTCAAGAAAAATTTTTAACCACAATAAAAACAACTGTAACCAACAATTTCACGATTATGCTGAAACGTATTTTGCAGAACTTCCGTTCAGAATGCGATACATGTGATGTGATTATTTTTTATTATATTTATACAACTATTCCGTAAACATAACAAATTGAAACAGAGATTAAATATAAAATCATATTTTATGACCGCAGCACACTTCAGTAACCACAGTTTAAAGCGGCAAGACATATTCTACGGATATTTTAATTTCAGAGAACAGCAGATATATACAAGCTCCTCTACGAAACATTTGACATGGTCGGTAGTTGATTAATTTTCATCTTGTGAAAGTTGTAACGTAATATACTTATATACATTATTAATTTTGTGAAAGTATTTAGCGAAAATAGCGAGAGTTCGTGAGGAGCGCGTCGACTTGCGATTTCGATGTTAGCCTTTCTATGTAGCCGAAGTGGGACTTAGACTAAAGTCTAGCCTCTAGAGAGGCGACATTTTATGTGTTGCCGAGTGTACATGAGTGTGTATTTATGGTATATAAGTAGGTATACACGCAGGCATTAAGACTGATTCATAGCCAGCTCTGGCGTGTTTCTGACTCAGTAGATCGTAGCACTGTATTTCACTTATACAAACTAAACGCCTGTAGTTAGACAACTTGTCATGTACCTAGTTACGTCACAGCACGGCTCTTCTTGGAATGCTTGGGTGAGGTGGAGGAGTGGAGACTGTACACTGCAGCAGTGTCATAAGCTTCAAGTAATAACGACCCGTCAATCAAGCTTAGACGTTAGGCTGCTAGCAGCTTGCGGACTCCACCAACGTTTCTTTACCTGAGTCTCATCTACTCCTCAGAGCTTGCAGCCAGAAAAGTTTCTAGGGGCAGGTTGTAGGCCATAGAGCTCATTCTACCGGTACTGCGATTCGGGTTCGATAACAAGTCTGAATTCGGGTCGTTTCCAGAGTTTCATATGTGCGCACAATACATCTGTTTGGCAGATTTGTTATTATTTATCACTACTTAAAGGCGTAGTTATGGCATGGTGGCCATTTCTTACAGTGAACCCACAACACTTCACGTTTACTTTAAATCAACTCTTAGCCATTACTACAAATTACAAATAATTTAAAATGAAAGTATAGATTATAAAAAGTATAAAAATAAAATAAAATTATATAACTATATATGCACAATTCTAAAGATCGAACTTATTAGATAAATATTGCACAGGTGCTTAGTTTCCCCGGTTGTGCATTTCGGCATCGTTAAATACCCACACAATTTGAGCTTAATCCATTTTGAATACCTAATTGTTGAGAGCCGCATAAAGCTATCGGTAACATTTTTTTTTTTTTTACTCGTTCACAGTTCTATATTGTGATAACTTTTGGCCGATATTTGTAAACAATAAGTAACGCAACGACGGAAGTGACGTAGCGACGAAGCAGTCGATCACCAACGACTTCGAGTTATCATTTATAAACTAAGTAAGATGCAAGGATGCAGTGCAATACTTTTTGCGTTTCGGATTGCGTTCGGCGACTTCGAAAAATGAACGGTTAACGTGCAAAAACTTGTTATGGCGTATAAAGGGCTTCGAATTTGTAGTTTTTTCACCATAATAAAAAGTTACATTGTAAGCAAGATAATATTTCCAATTAAAATGTACGATTAGATACTTGACATGCCTACATAAGCAATCGTGTAATAATTTCTTATCTTCGTATGTAGGTTTGTGATTTGAAAAATTACTTGGACAAAATAATTATATAAGTTAAAGTTGTTTCTTTGTGTATTGTGTACACTCGGCCAGAAGCTAATATTTTAAATTAGACAACCTGTTTTTAATAAAGTTATTAAAAATACACATCATAAAATTAATTGATGTAAGCATTTATCACTGCAGTCAAGGTATTACGATCCGACCGTAGGAGTGTACGACACCAAAGTGAATGTTTATAAAAATCTACTTATATTAATCGTGGTTAGTCTAAATATTAAAAAAAAAACATTCAGTACTAAATGAAGTGAACATGGGACTAAATTTTAAAACTTGTTTGTAGCTTCATTAGCCAGATGGAAGAATATAAATGAGTATGGAGCAGTACGGGAACGTAAAAGTAGCGAAAAACGCGGATCACTGAGAATAATCACCAGCTAGTGGCATCTTCCAGGATGATTGTCACGTGCGAGAGTCCATTAGTTGCTCTGCTGGGAATCGACCCAGAGCTATAAAGTGATGACAGAAGTGTGCTCGGACAGAGCACCAGGGTACTTCCCCATGGTCCGATCTGTCGTTCCTTAAAATAACTAAGGAATATTTCGAGCACTATTTCATAAAATAAAATATATGTACGTGTATATGTGTGTACTAAATTTTCTAACCAATAAAATAAAACAAATTATTAGGGTAATGGCGGGAAAGGCCGCTAGGCTACTAATTACAATTAAAACAGAAATAATTGTGCACAAGTACTCACAGGATGGTACTCGCAGATAGAAACACATACACATAGGACGATTGGTGACCAACCACCGCTGGACAATAGACTTCAGTGTGCCTCCACTCACCTGATGAAGCAGATGTAGTCTGCGAAACGTTGTGACCGCGCGTCCGCGGAGAAATGTGTTCGTCCTATGTGTGTGTGTGTTTCTATCTGTGAGTACCATCCTGTGAGTGCTTGTGCACAATTCTTTCTGTTTTAATCGAAATTATTAGGGTAAACTATCTTAGAGGATACAATAGATGAAGCGAAGTAATCACTTTGAAAGTTATTTGTCGTATATGTCTGCATAACCTGCGGTAGTAGTTCACCTAATACCCACCCAAAGGCAGCACTGAACAGGGTTGGAACAAGTATATTTCATGCGCCTCGGCCAAACAACGATATACGTTACAATTATAGTGGATTGTGGCAAAGTCACGCTTACAACAAGGGGTGTAAAACGTAACAATAATATGCGTAAACAGAAAATAAACATTAATTAGTGGAAATATGTGAAGAAGAAAAAACTTCGTGATGCTGGATTTCAACACAAATTACGGAAAGGCAAGCTAGTTCCTGCAAAACAGCCTCCGTCACAGGTAAGTGGAATAATGTTGTGTAATTTGTACACAGGGCTGCATCAGCGAGGCGTTGTGGCCGTATGGTTTGTATAGAGGGCTGTATCAACAAGGCGTTACGGCTGTATGGTTTGTACCAAGGACGTTGCGTACTTGCCTCGTAGAAGTAGGCCTGTAGCTAGGTGCTGTCTTTCTGTCCTTTTTCTTTTGTGGTGATACAGTTGTGACAAATACCTTAGTGCGATGTCACCAGGCCATTTCTGTAACCCAATAGCTGCCTTTGCTGTTAACGTTTCTAAAAACTCCTTTCCTTTTCAAGAACAGCTCGCCATGCATGCAAAGGAAGTGTAACACAAAACACACACTTTACTGCTCTGTGCTTAACTCACCGTTGATGACACCACTGGTTCCAAGCGGCTGGTACAGTCTATAATCAATGTGTTGTAAAACTTAGTTGATGCAATATAAATATCAAATATACTATTGTGTACTGCACTTTACTTCAGTTAAATTACGTTTGCATTTGCTTTCTCAAATATACCTATGTCGTAAGTGTGTTATTTTGGTCAGAGAGACTACTCTATTTTCAATAAAATATCAGCTTATCCAATATTTTGGATATTCTTAATTGTGTTATCTCTGGTCACTTATGAAAATGTTTAAATGGGAGTTTATTGTGCTTACGTATATACACGATTATGTGATTGTGAACCCTTCCACATTAAATTAAAAGTTAAAATAAAGTTCACTACCATTGCTTAAGTTATGGTAGTAACTTTAACTGTATGTATGTTTCAGGGTAGTGTATGTAATGCTGGCGTGTGTTTCAAACAAGGCTGCAAAGATATCAACCTAGAAATGAAGTTAAAGCTGTATGAAGTATACCACACCTTGGCGTACTATGAGCAATCCCTGTACATGACAAAATCCATGGAAATGTGTGAGCCAGCCAGACGAAAGAAAGACAAGACATAATCCCAACTTCCCGGAAGCAAATTACTTAATATACAGAGTCCAGTCAAAGGAAGTGTGTCAGAAAACTGCTTGATATATTCTCTATCATCCAGCGACGAATACAGACTCTTCAACATAAACAATAAAATGGAATTACCACCCCTAAAGATGGCCGCGGCAAACATTTCAGTAGACCGCATGCCATTTCAGAGGACGATAGGGTTCGTATTCGCAAACACATTTCGAGTTTCCCAAAATTAATGAGCCATTACAGCAGAAATAAATCGACTAAAGAATGACTTAGTCCCGAACTCAACCTCTGTAAAATGTATCGGCTGTTTCCCGAAAATTATCATGAGATATCGGTAAGCAGGTAGTGCTATCAAAGTGTGCTTAATAAAGATTTTAATTTGCGTTTCGGAGTACCTAAGTTGGATACCTACAGACAGTGTGATTTGTTATTTACCCAAATGACCACTGCCTCTGATGAACAGGAACTGCATAAAATTGAACTTGCGAGTCAGCTGCATCATTGCAAAAGCTGACCAAGCTTACAAAGCGCTGATACATGATACAGAAATAGCGAAAGTGAACACTAATATACATGTTATATGTGTTGACGTCCAACAAGATTTACATTGTTCTACACTGGCCTATTCAACAGTATTCTATCAGAGACAGCTGTCATCCTATAATTTCACTATTCATCACGTCAGTACAGGAAACATCACGGTTAATTTGTGGAATGAGTCTGTCGCATGGAGAGGCTCAGCTGAAATTGCTTCTTGTTTGTTCAAGTTTGGGACAAGCAATTCCAGTGTGCTTGAAGAAGGTGTGGGACGAAAACTTAGTGTGTGGTCTGACCGCTGTGTCGGGCAGAACAATAACTGGAAAGTTTTAGTACTTAACTTTTACCTGCTCAACTGCAGATACTTCACAGAAATTCATCAGAAGTTGTTATGCTCACGGGGACTTCGCCATTATTGAGAAGCGAAAGGTGTCTGAAGTATTGGTTCCCTTTGAATGGAATATGTCATAGCAGAATCCTTCGTCTATCCCTCAAAATTGATCATTCAGGAGGTGATGATGATGGAAGACTTCAAGGACATTAGCTTTATTGAGCTAGTTCTTAAAAAGCCACATGATCTGAAAATCACTGATGTGTTGTGGGTAAGATTGTGTAGTGATGATCCTCGAGGTGTAAGTGTTGTTATAATTATCAAGAACCTCGCCTGGAAAACGAGTGCTGTCTGTGGTCGTCGGTCTGTCGTCCACCAGCACTCATCAGATCAACAGCAGTGCAGTTCTCCGCCAGGGACTCGGGGTCGAGTGCGTGCTCGTCCGTCGATGCCGTCTCCTCATCAATCCAGCTTTCGGTAAGATCGTCAGATCTAGTTATGTGGCAGCAACTCTTAACTTAATATATTACTTTAATAATCAGTAATATTGCGCTCCCCTCCTAAATAAATAGAAAACATTGTAAACGTTTTTGTATTCAGAGTACCTGCCATTGTAGTATAGTAAATGCCCGTTTAACCACAACTGTCTCTTAGTCTTTTAGCCCTAATTAACATATAAATAAACCCACAGTGTAGCTACCATCTGAGTAAAACCCCCGAAACAAAAAATATCTTATGAACCCCCAATATAATAACGACTTACATAAATAATCATTTTGTAACAGTGTGCGCCGCAGTCACAATGTGCCTCGTCCATGGGAAAGCTACTGTATTGTCAAACCTGGTAGTGAATGTGAGGTTGAAAATTTCCCACTGCCTTCTGATTTTCTATTGTTTTACAAATAGTCACTAGAAATTACTAAAGAGAAGAAAAGGGACTTGTTGGACGTGATCAAATGTATGGAGCAAAATTATAGGTTGTTTTACGAAAGTCTGCACTGTGACATCTGACATTGTTATATATCCCTAATATGGTTTCTTGCAGACTCTTATTTTTTTATCAATTTGTCTAACCAAGCAAATTATGTGTTTGCAGCTGGTTTATATTCTTATAACATATAATGTGGCAATCCAGTCAGCCAAACAGTATTTTTATTACACCATAGTACAGAATGTTTTGAATAATGCTGTATGTCACACACTAGACAGAATTATTTCCAGTGCAACCATTACGTATCTTCAGGAAACCATGCGAAGATCACTTTAAAAGTATAAAAGTAAGTATTTTCAACAACCTGTGTGCACAATGTAGACGTATATGCCAGTACATCCATAGTTTTGTGTTCATTCTCTGGAATGTAAGTTTCTTGTTCTTTTCTCGAAACATGGAAAATGTGCCATACAGCGTTATTCGTGCGCACTCTTCATATCTTGAACCCAACGGGCTATTGTGTTTCTCACGTCCAAGATACACCAGTAAAGTAGTCTAAAATGTTAGTCAAGGGATTTTCGAAATTCAGCCTCATGGGACGTGAAAAGACCTGATATGTGTTTCGATACATATCGAACCCATAGAAATATACAGTTTATTTTTGCTTCAGGATGATGATTACGTAAGAGGCCACAAATTTTTTTTTTAAGATTTTTCAAAATTCAAACACTCAGTACTGTGCAAGGGTTATTAGTGAATTTTTTTTATTGATGATCGATTTTGCTTTGAGTGAATGAGCTATCGTCTTTATTTTCACTTCACTTGGACACTTGAACAAATATTTAGGTATGAAATTAGGAGTTTCCAAAATTTCACACCAAAAAGTGTGAAAAGGAATAAAATTTGTTCTATATCAGCTGATCATACTCATGTAACAAGTAGCTATACTGAGGTGGTGTTCGCGTCAGAATAATGCTTACGTAAGTACCTAAACATTTTTACAAGGTTTTTATTTTGTAACATAATTTGATTACTAAGAAGAAAACGTAGTTTGTGAAATTTCAACGCAGACGATACTGAAAACAAGTACGACCAGCGAGAAATAAATTATACCGGAGTTTCATTGTACAATCCTATCGACACGTGGCGAGCCAAGGGAATTAATATTTTATTTATTAAATTACTTTTCATGAATAATTTCGACGTTATGTGGCGTAGATGTTTGTAGCTCCAATTTATTGTTTAGGAGATTCTGGGCTCAAATTCCTTTAAATGCTGTGCAAATGTGCAAGTCTGACACACGAAAAGTGCAAGGAAGTTGCAATTAGTGCAATTTGGACAAAGTCATTGAAAACTGGTGAAAATGGATTATGTAGTCCACTATCTACTGAAGTTCCTTGACAGCATCAGCTCACATATACCATCTCACTAACCTCATGGTTGGACCACCAAATACGTTTATATTTCAATAAAACATTATCCCGCCAAAACTCTCTAATGCTATTTAACTTCGCGTGATGGTTTTGAAAAACAAATTTATTATTGAGGACAGCATCACCATTGGTTGTGCTAGGGAGAAATCAGTCTTAATACCACGTAAACTACACACTTCCTGCGATTACCCTCTTATGTTAAACGGTCTGTAGCTACCCCACAACGTCAACTTGCTGTGACTATAAATAAGGCCCAGGTGAAGTCGCTGTTAGTGGTAGCGACAAAGTTAAAGACGGATATTCACTATAGCTACTATTCATGCTGCAGAGTTAACTCAACTAGCAGATTTTTTCTATCTATCACTTGATGACTGATTTGCCTATTTTGTGTACAAAGAGGTTTTCCAATAAATGTAAATATTATTTGCTCTGAGTATTACACGCAGGCAGAGCTGCGGCGCACTGCTAGTTCAAATATAATTACGTAGCAATGTAGTTTCCATGGAAGCATGCTTTGAATTCTATCGTGGCAACTGTATCAAATAGTGCTAAATATATAACAGTTTTACAACATGCGGCGATTAGCTTAAGGCTCGGTTTCAGTCGCCATATTGAATTTTATTATTTTTCGCTTTTTTTGGAATTCTGAGAAGGAAAATGTTAAATATGCGATTGTACCTCAAATTATATTTATATTTCGCTAAAGAACAGACCCTGTGATTTAGATGTTAACATATAATTACACCGCAACCTGTGTGGCAAATATTTTTATATTCATAATTTGCCCGACAAATTGCGACCAAACTTTACATTGCTAGCTCTACTTCCATGCTTGCATTGTAGCTCAAGGCAAATAGAATTTGCGGAATAGTAATCAATTTAACTATTTTTTTCTCCGAATTACAAAAAAAAAGTGAAAAATAATAAAATTCAATATGGCGACTGAAACCAAGCCTTAAAGTATTTTTACAGATAAACATGGAATACTTAAGTTTTCCTTATTAGTCTAGGCAGGCTGCAGTCATTATTCGTTACATGTTTGCTTGTTTATTTTTTTATTTTTTATTTTTTGCGAAACCACCGGTGTGCGGTTATCTGTGTTCCTTATGTCGGATTGTCGTATCATTTGCAGACCATTGGGTCGAAATAAATATTTTACCAAATTGTACGATTATACGCGGAGTAAGCATTTCCTCATGAATATAATGCAGAATATCGGCACTTGAATTCAAATATTTCCAGACATTAAAATTATTATTATTAATATTATTATTAATGTGTTAGCTAAAATTTCAAAGCAAAACATTTTTTTATTTGTGATTTATTTCATTAGTTGTTAGTGACATTGTTACAATCGTCAACATTCACTTTGTTCCCATTGTTGACTTGTATCATTGATGCCTTCGCAAAGCGATTTACCCCAACATTTATCCATGAAATTAAAATATATATATATATGATTATTTCGTGTTTTTTAACTACGCAACCGATGACGTATTCAAGGCACTTTTAAATAAAAATGTTTTATTCGTAATGGGTTCTTTCTATAATAAGATGAGGTTTACAGCTTGTCACTTAATATGACCAATTTTATCATGTGTTATACCGGTTAGTGTTTTTATTGTTCATTATATATATATATATATATATATATATATATATATATATATATATATATATATATATATATATATATATATATATATATATATATATATATATATATATATATATATATATATATATAAATGTATATGTATAATATTTGATCACGCATAATAGTATTTACACATATATGTGTATATTCGTCTTTGGCATGTTCATAAACGTGTACTCCTAAACAATATTGTTATGTTTCAAACATTCAGTACTTCCTTAGGTAATAAACATAAGTCGTCATAATCGAATGTTTCTGTACGGACGTACTGTTCTGAGATGTATGTATTGTAGGATCTCTTAAATAAGGATGTAATTGCATATCTGGTTTAACTATCGCGCTGTTTACTATTTTTCGTTCACATTCCAAAATATTTCTGTTTTGAAGTTTTCAGACTATGTACCTTTGCGCTTAGAGTGTAGTTAGATGAACTGTTAATTTGTTCATGGGTGTGATCTGTATGTAATTTACCTTTGCTTAAAATGCTAATATGGTAACTAACAAGTTATAGCGATGTTTACGAGCTAGCGTTCTTCAGAAAACATATTAATGAAATTCTTCACAAGTAAAAAAGTCGATAACTTATTCTACGTACATCCGTGTTACTGCTTTTTTATTTACTTTGTCCGGCAGATTTTAGTTTTACTAAAAAATTAAGATTTCATCTTATGTGGGCTGACCTGACGGTATAGCGACATGGATATTACTATCATGACTAATGTCTTTACAAAATGCTATGTTGCCAATGCCACACTAAATTGTTTTCAAAATGATAACTAATCAACTATTAAGGAATATCTAAAAAAAAAAGTAATCTTGTACCCAAAGTAACACCAACGTGCCATATATTTTAATGTACGTGATGGGTTTCGTGCATGCGAAGGTTAAATTATAGCTAAAACTTTAATTATTCGTATAGTTGATGTTGATCGGTTCATTTAAGCACAAAGCCACGTATAAACAAGCGTTTTTAAAAATTCATAAATATTATTAAGTCATGCAGGGCCTAAACGACTTACGTGGAATCTAACTCCAACGTCAGCATAACCAAGATCGAAAGTTATTCTGACATAAAGTTAAAGCAAAGAAATTACAAGGAGCTCCGCGTTAACTTCAATGTGAATTGGCCTTTAAAGCGACTATCCTTTATTTATTATTCTGGTGAAATAGTTTTTACTATGTAAGGCCTATTTTTAAAAACAAAATCCTGTATGGTTCTCGCTAGCTACCGAATTAACATTTCCATTAATTTTGGTAAACTAAATAATTTGCCGAAACTTAAGATTTATTTGATAGGACAAAAGTAAAACGTGGCAGATTTAGATGATAACTTGCGTATATCCTGAATGATATACCTATACATATTCCCAAGCACAACTGCTGCAAGTCACAAATATGTTACAGCTATGTAGTTTATGAAGACGCGGGCCGAATACTTTCCGTCCTGCTAGTATTAACCTGGCAGGTAGCCCCGAACAGTAGGATATCAGTTTTTCTTAGCACTCTTTTCCTGATAACAGCATTAGAGCGCTCAGAAGGCAACTTAACTGCCGACTATAGTACTTTAGCATGTATGTAAGTAGGCATGTAGGTAGTTATATAAATAGTCAAGTATTTAGGTAGACAAGTATGTGGGTATACTTGACGTATGTTGGTATTTTAGTACATGTATGCCAATATAGAGTACATAAGCAAGTTAATAAGTACATAAACATTTATTTTGTACAGCAGTCTTCAAATAATTCTAAATTTATGAAAATCATGTCGGTCCACGAGCTTCTCAGTCAGCAGGTATTTACAACAACATATTTGATTATACTTCAAGCTGACAACACAAGGATATAAAGAAACGGATATGGATATGTAAAATTAAATGTTGAGTTTACGAAACAATGAAATGGCGAGACGCAGTGACGAGCTGATGAGACACAACAAGCATATAATAATTGGCTTGGATGTGTGTAAATATTGAAAAGACGACGAGCCGCTATGATAATAAATATTGACAACTTAACCCTCTATCGGGCGCAATGCACATTAGAACATAACGAGGCGTAATATATCTAGCCTATACAAAAAATTATAATTGTAAAATTTGAATTTTATAAATATTTTTTTTGGATTGACTTTATTTACTGTTATTAGATGTTTTCATTTTGTTCACATAGTTTTTCTCATGTATTGTCAAAATAAACCTTTGTACAAAACTTACTGAAAAAGTTGTGCAACACTTAAATCAAAATTTATTATAGAATATATCTTTATTTTAAAGTAATGTTGAAATATACACTAAACATATGAGAGTAATACATACACAAGTCTATTTCACTCAGCGATTGCATGCACTGAAATTACTAAAACATTTTATCATACCCTGAATGCAAGCAAAATGTTTGTCAGTGTTACCTGCCATAAACATGAAACATTTTAATTGATAATAACAGTTCACGTAGTTTTCAATCATTTACGTCACTATCATTGTTGTCAGTGACTAGATTCAGTTTCTTCGAAGATCATTGTTGTCAGGATGGAAGTTACTGTAGCACAATTTACAGATCGTAACAGCATGCACCAATCAAAAATATTACTCTCAAAATTTGCAGGAGTATTTTGAGAGCCTTGTCCTTTTGTTTCCACATAAGCAAGTCCTGCAGCGCTTCCGTTTGTTCCCTGTTTGGATTTCTTCGTGTTTAAATAGAGGTCTGTACTTTTGGAGCTTTCTTTGAAGAAATGTGGGAATTCCTCTGGCAATAACTCTTATTCGGACAATCTGGCCTTCTACCAATTCTCGAGAAAGATATTTTTAAAAAGTCTCACCTGCTCTTTACTTCACTCCCATTTCCAAGAAATATCACCTGCGCATTATTGCAGCAAATGTTGAGAAGTGCAAAAGAAATTATCATTGACCAACGACGGCTGTTTCTTGCGACATTGTAGGTAGCACCGAATTTATCAACCATATCAACTTCTGATTTTGTTTGGTTGTAAAATGTGATAATCTCAGGCTTCTTTTTTATCACCGGTTTCTTGATCAATAGAATCATAAAGATGTAAGCTTGAAATGATAATCACATTTTTCGATTTTTTTGTAACGTAAGAGACAATAGTTGCCTCTTCTTTAAATTCAAATATACTGGATACTTCTGGTCTCTGTTTCACGGCCACAAACACTGGAGGGATTTGTTTCTTGTTCTTTCTGAGAGTTCTAAACAAAGATGGTATCTCTTTTTGTAAATCTTCTACCAAACCCAAATCACTAACCAGTTATCAGAAGTGATGTTCCTTCCACTTTTGTACATAGGCTGTGCGAGTCTTTTTACAACTTCCATTGGTTTATTGCTTACGCAGTATAGTATTTAAGGCTGTTTCCTTGCATACACCTCAAGATATATTCATGCTGTATTTGTTAGGCTTTGATGGAATATACTGCCTGAAGATGCATCTTCCTCTAAATACTTCTAATTTTTCGTCGATAGTTGACGCGAGCGGGGGTTGGTGATTAGATAGCGAATTGCCCGGGGCGCCAGCCCGTTATTGGAGAACGGGCACTCAGTCGGTAGATTCTTCTCTCGCAGGGCCGCGTGGCCGACGGCCGTGGCGTTACTTACGTGATCACCCCACTCGACGTCAGATTCGGTGTTGCGCAGAGGAATCTTATGGCGTTCCTCACGCC
>PNEQ01109341.1:0-69747 GCA_003012365.1 Medauroidea extradentata
TGCAGAGACTCTAACTATCGTTAACTTTAACAGAGATTAAATGAAGCAATTCAAGCAGTGATGAAACTATGTAAATTTATTGTATTTACTGACCACAAAGTCAAAATGTCTTTTTAAAAATAATTTAAAGTGTTTCCGATAACAGGACTGGTAACAGGGTTTAAAATTTTAAAGTAAATATACGCAATGTTCAATTTTTTTGCTGCAAATTCTTATAAAAACACAAAACACCGAAATGACTGATTTTAGAAACGAAATTGGCTAAATTATAAACCCATAATTTCACACCCCTAGCGAGAGGGAGTAACAAGAGACGTGCATACAGCCTATATAAGCCTTAAAACTATAACATAACAATGTTACAACACACTGTTATTGATAGTGACATCTTAAAACAACTTTAAAATTTCTACAAAATTTTAGTGTACAGTGAAGTGCTAATCGACATATGTTTGTTTCTAATGTTTACGAACTACAGATTCACAACCACGCTTATTGTACGTATGGACATCTGCACGTATGCTAAGTATTTGAGATTGTATTCACTTCATTTAATCTAGACGTGCGCGGGTTGTTTGTTATCTCGACCTGAGCCATCTCGCTACCCTTGCATGCACTCCCAGTTAGCTCTCTGGAATGCACGGGGCGTGACGTCACTGTAACATTGCTGTGAAGAAGGCAGTTGCGCAGTTGCCAGCTGGCCAGAGCAGCACACTAGCCAAGCCAGTTGTGCGGCAGTGACTGCCGCCTTGCTCTTGCGGAGAATGCAGAATGTTAAAGTTTGCACCTATTCTACATACGTTAGTAACATTGCACTTTAAATTTGGTTAGTTAGGCACGCAAAAAGAAAGGAAGACATCTGTACTCTGCACTTTGTTTACATATCACTTAAACTTGTCGGTTATTTTTATCTGTTTTTATGACGTGTTACGAGTCTTTATCTCATTACAAATTTTTCTAGCAGCTACAATATCACTGTACTCAAATTCATATTGCTCCATGTAATCAAGTAGCGTGTCGACACACTGCAGTGCTGCGGTATGACTCACGTGTTCACTGGCAGTATCTTCACACTCGCTGTACGATGACTCACTGTCGCTATCAGCTGCTGTTGTTGCTGTGTGTACTATTTCTTTGTCCGTGATTTGCTTGAAACCAGGTTCACAAACATCAATTTTGACCCATTCATTTGTGTTTTCGTCTTCTACGTTTTCAAATCCACTTAGACCAGAAATTAGGGTAAGCATTTCAATGTTTTGGTTCATGTGAGAAACCAAAAAAGTCAGGTTCTTCTATCTCAGGAAGAATTTTCCGCCACAAACGATTAAGTGTTTCTGGTTTCACATGTAACCAGGCTTTCGAAATCCAGTACAATGCGTCTAGAATAGTGTGTTTCTTAAGTGACATTGGCTGAAAGAAATTTTGCTGTAACTGGATCATAGTTTGATGTAAGAACTGTCTCGTTGGGATGCGTAGGAGCATTACCCAACAGCAAAACAGCTTTCTGGGGCAAACCTTTTTCTTTCAGGAAAGACAGAACACTAGGAACAAATTTATCTTTAAACCAGCTTTGAAAAATATCTCTTTGTCATCCATGCACCCTTTCGATTATAATAATGTACTGGAAGGTTCACAATATCAATGCTCTTAAACAATCTCTGTGTATTTGCTTTATCACTAGAAGTTTGAGTTTGTGACTACCAGATGCATTTCCACAACACATTGCAGTGAGTTGTTCATTAGATGATTTGCACCCAGGAGCATGTTTCTTTTTTTCAAAAGCTAAGGTTCTTGATGGCAAGCATTTCCAGTACAGTCACGTCTTATCTGTGTTGTATATTTGGTCAGGTGTTCAGGCCTTCTTCAACAAACTTTTGAAATTCTACACATTCACCACTAAGACGTTCTCCTTCTATAATGATGTTACAAATATTGTATCTTTGTTTAAATCGTTTTAGCCACCCTGTTGATGCACTAAATTCACCTTATAATCATATAGCTTCATGGAAGAACTTTACCTTCTCTGCACACAAAGGTCCCGATGCAGGTATTCCTTCCACTCGCTTCTGGTTAATCCAATGCAGCATAGCAGTGTCTAACTCTTCATAGGATTACTTTTTCATGTTCTTCTTTTTTGAAGGCCCTGCCACACTGTCACAATTTGTAGCAAATTCCATTAACTTTTCTTTACTTTTTCGTATGTCTTTAACTGTATGTACACCTATGGCATACTCCGTTGTTACATTACTAACCAATTCACCTTTTTCTAGTTTTGCAATCAATTCTAACTTTTGCTTTACTGTTAGAACCATTCTTTTACGTTTAGTGTTCAAAAATTACCGCATGGAATACTACAGCGGCCTGCTGCGCATGCGTATCGATCGACTGGCCTGCGAGCGGGCCGATGCGCACCTACCCCTCACTACACTACACCACACCATACCACCCGCCACGGCAAACTAGCTGGCGTACACAAAGACGATATTGCGCTCATCATGCATATTTAAGATTATGTTGCCATTATAGTTATAACAATTGCGTTGCTTGTTTAAGTTAATAAATATTTAGCCGAGTACATTTGCAGATTCACATACAGTGAACGCAGCAGTCAATGTATATCGTGCATTTTAGCGTACACATTCATGTAAAAATTAAATCTACTTAATAAGAATGCCACACGTGTACGAATAATCCGCAGAACGGTTAATCCGCGCCTGTATAATCAACATTTTACTGTATAAATTTTTTCCGTTGTGCTTTTATGTGTATAACTCATTGGTAGCATGCACAGATGACACATTTATAAAGCTGCATTTTTATTTTCCGGTCTGAAATTTTACAAACTGCGTTAGGTAGTTGAGCTGACTCTTTATACATATGTCAACAGTCCTGTCTCCTGTATAGAATCATTGCAAAAGTCTATGTATTCTTGTGAATAACATGACAAATGTTCGGTTTTTAATGGCAGAGTTTCAGGACATACTCAGCAGTTTTGAAGCTACCTCGTTAGGTAAAAACAGGGAATTGTATTTTAACTGAGAATTAATTAACGACATTTATATTGTGATAAAGTTATTAACACCTTTAAAACTCTGTCTCATTGGACCAAAGGCAGCCCACAAGTTAAACAGGAATGCCAAAATTGTGCCATCACATGAGAAGGAAACAACTGTTATGTGTGGTAATTTACATTGTATTATACAGTTACACAAAATGTTTATGTACAGCACATTGATTAAAATTAGCAGACACTGGGAATGGAGAAACACATAATCGTATTTTAAATATATAACTAAAACAAAGTCGGCAAACAACATCATTCTGAATTGGTTTTGACTTAAGTCAATCGTTGGCACACAAACTTGGACAACTGTTATTCTGAAATTATCTCTCAATCAGGGCAATGTAATAGGAATGCGTACATAAAAATGAGCTTATTTTCCTTGCAATTAAAACAGAAAGTAAAAGGTAGAAAAATAAATGTGTTTTCTGTAAATGTTACCATTTTTAACGATAAAATAGGCAGACAACATAAGGAAACCATGCTGTATCATGTGTTTGAGAATTGCTTCAGTTACGTTGTAACGTTGCAGTCATATAGAAAAAATGTTGAAAATGTTGTAGGTTAGCCAGGCTTCGCTAACGGTGGAGTAACAGGCTATCCATTTCAAGACGATTTGTAGTATTTTTCGTCATCACCAAACGGGATGCAAAAACTGCATAACTATTTCCTATTATGATGTATCCTCAACTAGGAAAACTATGAACTTGCACATGACTGTGGTGAAATTGCTAACGTTCTGCCTGCTCCACTCACAAAGCTCCGGGACTCTCCCAAGCTAACATGTTAGTCTCTCTGCTAATCATGGCCTTTCAATCATGGTGAATTACTGAATTAACTCATTCTCTGTCCTAATCTTTTCCTACGCTCTTTCATTCCAACACTCGAATGATGCATTCTTACCCCACATTACAATAAATAATCCCACACACCTGCCTCTCTTGGTGTCAAGGTGGCTGCATACTAAACTTTAAACTACTCCACAAAAACGACCTCAGAGCTAGCCGACCAATATCCATAACCAACTCTTTACCCCAAAAAACTTATAAAAACATACAAAAAATTTTAAAAACTCTGCATCATAATGTCAGTAGCAAACTCAACAATGTCAGTACAGTACAGTAATGAGTTTGATTTGATAAGAGTTAAATGTATGAAGTGGTATGTATGCACCCTGGTATGTGTCCGACTTCTGTGACCTTCAGTACTAGTATTAGCTGCTAGAACAGTAGGGATATCACATTGCTGTCAAACAAACCCTTCCTCTCTTAACCTGTGCCCTTGTTTAGGCCTTCAGCTTTTCTTCATGGTTTACATCAATAACAATACTGCTTGGAAAAGGGTGTTTCTGCTATTGGTATGTCTAAAAATTTTGTTTCAGCCAAGCTGTAGTAACCAAATTTTGTTTGTAACTTTTGCATTCTGCTTGAATGATTAACACCACACATTTTCAATGGAAGGTAGACTGAAATTTTGCAGATATTAACCACTAACTTTTTTTTACTGATAAGAAACTTATAACACCGAAATGCAATCAATCATTGCAGTGGATAAATAGAGGACAACTGGCCTAGTGGAGTGGCAGGATGGTTGATGTGTTCTACTTTTACCACTGCATTACCAGTTCATTTTTTGTGACACAGCTGAGCTCATCCAAAATGCTAAATTATTACATACTTACTAGATGTAATGCAGAGTATGTACTTAGGCTAAATATGTTAGCGTTTGGTCATTTCTTCTCCATTAATGATGTGTATGATAGCATACATGACTCCGAAACAAGAAAACATTGGTAGGAGTCTCGTATAAAGCATGAATAATTTCATACTAGCCAACCTGACAACTATATCTTAATAAGCATCTTCCATTAATTTTAAATACAAAGAAATACTGCAGTAAATAAAATGTAATTTTTTAATAAGCATTTTTGTCTTGATACATTTAAAGAAATTAAAATTCTGCCTTTCGCCTACATAAAAATGCAAACCTAAATTTGTATGTAAGTAAATAAAGCTTTAAGTATCACTGTCAGTAGCCTCGCTTGCTGAGAGTAATCTCATAAAGGGCGCAGTCTACCGCAATTTTCATCACCATTTTTTAATTTTTAATTTGTACCAGATATTTTTTTTCTTATTTTAGACACAAAATGTTACTAAATTTGGCTCTTATGAAATTTTTTTATCTCTCATAGTTTTCACGTAATGGCTTGTTAAAGTCATATTTTGCGTGTTTCCGTTTTAACGACCACGCTAAAGCAAACTGATATACCAAACTCAAAAAAAATCACAGTGAATAAAGACATTGCAGGCTACAATGACATGCTCATAAAATTAAAGAATAAAAATTATTTGAATTTAAAAAAATGCTGAAGCTGAAAATAAAAATTTTAAAAATTCAATATATTTTTAAAATATAAATAATTTTTATTCTTTAATTTTATGAGCATGTCATTGTAGCCTGCAATGTCTGTATCCACTGTGATTTTTTTTAGTTTGGTGTACAAGTTGGTTTTAGTGTAGTCGTTAAAACGGAAACACGCAAAATATGACTTTAACAAGCCATTATGCGATATTTATGAGAGATAAAAAAAATTCTTAAGAGCCAAATTTAGTCACATTTTGTTTTTAAAATAAGAAAAAAATATCTGCTACAAATAAAAAATAAAATAATTATAGTGAAAATTGTGGTAGACCGTGCCCTTAAGAGACTAAACCAATTGATAAGACAGGCAAGGGAGGGATGAATCTGCTATAGACTGTAATGAAGATTAATTTCAACATTTGGCTGGAGAATTTTCGGAAAAATGTTAATAACAGACCTTAGAACGGCTAGGCTGGGAATGTAAGTTCAGTAACTTATCACTGTGCCACCTTATTTAATACTGAAAATGCAGTTAGTTTCTAATGCTCGAATCACAGTAGAATGACAGATGTAACATGAAGTGCACGAATAACTTGTCAACCAATCAGCATGTGGGAGGACAAAGCCTTGATGCTGATTGGCTGACAAGTTATTTTATTCATGTCACACACTTCGTGTCACGTCTGTCACGCTATTGTGAGCCCAGCAAAAGGGCAGTGTGTAAATTTATTAACTAATAAAGGACTGTTTGTCATTAAATTAAATGCTAGTATAAAGTTATTATAAGAATGTATAACTTTTTTGTTTTAAGTTGGCTGGACAAGAGAGTGAAGTTTCTTTAAAAAGTATCCGGACTAATAAAGGAATAATTTTAAGAGTGCGTGGGACATGTGGTTCCTAGCCGCAAAATCGAAATTCACTGCGCAAGATATCCTGTGCAAACTGTTACACATATTTAAATCTGGGTAATATTAACTCCTTTGCTGCGAAATTCGACTATAGTCGAATATACAAAATATTTCTAAACTGCGACATACGACTTTAATCGAACATACAAAATATTTCTAAACTGCGATATGCGACTTTAGTCGAACATATAATTAAATGACTCTGTAAACCATAGATACATTGTTTTCTTGCTTAAAAATAACCAAAAATAAACTATTTACAAAAAAAATATAATTTTTTTTACACTATCTTGGCGCAGTTAAAATTTTTTTATTCCGCAGCAAAAGAGTTAATATATTTGGTAACGTTTCATCTTAGATTGCCATTGTTCGAAATTTTGATATAAGTTATATTTCTGTAATTATGTAACCTTGAATGTCAATCTACGACATATTTGTGTTGAATTTAGGGTGGCCACAGACCTGTAAAACAGGGAAAAGTCAGGGAATTTGAAAGTGGTCAGGGAAAATAGGGAATTGTCAGGAAATTTTGTGAGAGGTCAGGGAAAAGTTTCTCCTGTACACCTACAATTCATTGAAAAAGTATAATGCTGGATCTGTTTTGTCAGTAAAGTAGTTAAATTTTTGTTTTTTCTTGTTTGTGTTTAAACAATTAATCGCAAGGTGGAAGAGTATGGTAAAGTAATTCCATTGCATTTGAGTTTTCGAATTGCAAGCATCACAACTATGACACAAAGTTAAATGTTAAAATGCACGTACAAGTTAGTTTATTGTGCCAGTATCTCAAAAAGAAAAAACTTCTAAAAAGACCCATTATAACTGAGTGAGTGGAGAGATTTGGATGGCTCTTAACAGCTGTGATTTTGGCAAACTGTATGGGATAAGTGATGTGTATGAAACAGCACCGGACCACACGAGTAGGTGAAATGGAGATTCCTAAAAACAAGTGACCAGCGACATCGTCCGGCACGATTCCAACGTAGGAAAATCCAAACTAACCCCGCCAGGGACTAAACTTGGATTGCCTTTCTTGGAGGCTAGTGATCTGATCACTTAATGTCACTGCCTTTAAACGTAACTGTGTTATGTCTGTAACATTCAGAGGTAAACTTGATTACAATTTAACTTCAGCATCAATGCTGGCAGTATTTATCATTTAACAAGACTATTGCTGAAGTATGTATTATGTGGTTAAGAATGTTTGCAAAGATTAAATTGTGAAATGCAGAGCAAGGAGGTGCCATGGTAACACGCTGGACTCTCATTTGGGAGGACTGGATCTCCAGTTCCAGCCATCCTGATTTTGGTTTTCCATGGTTTCCCGAAATTTCTCCAAGCGAATGCCGAGATGGTTTCTTAAAAAAAAAATACTATTCCCGACTTCTCTCCCAGCTGTTGTATTGTACCTAGCTGTGTGTCACCGCCTCTAAAGACATCACTGTTGATGAGACGTAAAGTCCACTTACCTTATCTTAGATTGTGAAACATTTTATAAGGAGAATTGGATATTACCACATACAAATTTTGCACAGATGGTCAAGGAATTTTTTGTTTATAGTCAGGGAAAACCTGGAAAAGTCAGAGAATTTCATTTTCTATTTTCTGTGGCCACCCTGTTGATGAGTTTGGAAACTGCGGGATGCATGCAGGGGCAACCACAGATACAAAATCTTTTCCGCCGCAAGTCTCGTAACAGGCCTATCAAGAAAAATTTTGCACCTGTTAAAGACAATTTAGTTCAGGCGTCTGCCTGCAAATAGCACGCTCTCCGCATGCAGGTATTCATTACAGTATCACATAACCGATGTAGCGTGTGTTGGAGCCAAGGCACTGATAAAGACTGGGTGAAGTCGTCAGTCATTTTTGGTCGGTTCGCAGCCAGCCAGCTAGCTAGCTAATACATGGCATCGAGTGTGCAGGAAACGTTCAAACTAAACTCGTCATTAATCGAAAATCACTTGAGTAAAATGAGTATAAAATGTTTACAGTATAATTACAGATTGCCCTGCCAATGATGGTACCTGTTTATTTTCCTTGCGTAAATAATTTAATAAGGTAAATTTATATTTTTTTGTTGTATTTGCAGTTATAAATACGTTTAATTTGTTGAACAACACTACCATCCTTTTTATCTTTGTATCAGTATAATACGAGAAAAACTTAAGATAAGTCTGTTTTGCACGGTAAAAACCAAAATTAACACCAGTTAAAATCTACATTGTTAACTGCCAAATCTACAACCACGCATACCTTAGCAACGTGTGAATTTCCCGAGCTAACTTTTACGTAACTGGGTTTGTTAAATTTTATCAGCTTTATAACATCATAAATGTGTTAGCAAATAAGAATGTGTTTTCAATGTTCAAGGCGTTCGAAAATGTCATTTTTTAAGCTGAATAATTTGAAAATTACAATGTTCAGGGAGCTGCATTTAGTGCCAAAATAATTAGGAAGAATCAGGCAAATATTAAAGACTTTTTCTATTATGTAAAACATATTAAACAGTATCCTATGCTCTGTCCGTTAGAAAATAAAATGTGCGGCAAAATAAAGTAAGTGACAAACATTTTGTTGTTGGAGATAGACGGGAGATACCAGCTGACGAAAGAAAAGGAAAACTCTAAATTTAATTTTATGCCCCACTCGAAGAGTTCTGCGACGTGCAGTTATTTTGGCGGCAGTTAGAAGACAGAAAAAGTTTCAGATTCACGCGGTCTAGGCCAGTGATCGAACTATAGCTTCATCTGTGCTTCAGTCACACAACATTGATAATGATAATATTAATAATAATTTATTTGTTACAAATTCTTTTGATTATGTGTAGTCATAAAATCAGTAACTATTAATGTGTGTTTACAATTTGTGTGCTTGACAGCTTGATTAATTAAAGTATTTTGTAGGAGAACTACTAAGTTTAGTGTATTGACTATTATGTTTTGATGACCTAAATTTAATATAGTTTCATGAATTGTTCAGCATGTTTTCTGTTTGTTCTGCAACTTCAACAATGAAAGTAATTGAAACTAACAACAATAATGCCTTTTCACATAAATTTCAGTGTATTTACCACTTTAAAAAAATACACTGCATGTTTCATTTCTTTGTGGAAAATATGGTTAAGCTTAGGTCGAAACCAGACGTTTATTTTTTTTCTTGATTATTTACGTACTTGTAACAAGTTTTAGAGAAATGCACTGAAATTAAAGTGTCCAGAAAATATGTTTTAAAATGACACTACAAACAATTTTGTTTGTTTGTTACACTATGCCAACATGTTAAATTTTTTAACGGACAAGGTATAAGATTAGTATTTTGTACAGGTACAAACTTAAATTAAGACAACAGTGGGACATAATGTGGTAAATTGCCATTTACAACAGTACAATGTGTCACGATGTTCAAAACAGTAAAGCAGGGCAAGGACACTTCATATGTTACTCAACAAATAGTTCTTTTTTTATTTTCTTTGATTTTGTGTTTTCTATATGCAGTAATAGTGATAGCAAAACATTTTGTTCTACAGTATAAAATCCAATGAGCTACTTCACAAAATTCACGTAAGTTTCTTTACAAATTACAGGCCAATTAAACACAATAAATGTCTAGTATTTCTAATAGTTTCTTAAGATCTATAGATGCTCGTACAGTTGAAAAATTTGTTCTTTGCATGCCTACTTTCAACTACAATAGTTAAATACTGTGAAAAATTGGCCATACATGTTTTTTTTTTTGTATACTGGAACAACCCAGAATAGCAAAAACTGCTTGTAATCTACATTATGGGAAATGCAATTACTTTTAAAAATTAAGATGTAAGCAGTGTTTCCCCAAAACTTCTCATATATAATATGGAGAGCTAGATTAACAGTTAACGCTTTTTCCTTGATAATGCATTTTTTAATGTATTACACATTACATTAAAATCTTAGTTTATTGGCGGTGTTTCACGATATTTCTTTCTACATCATAGTGAGTACTAGTGACAAAATTTACACTGATTCTTAGTAATATATACTCAACTAGTTAATTAATTAAATAGCGCAATGTTAAACATTAACGTGTCAAAAATATTATGTTTCAAAATATAGTATATAAAAAACACAAGCTCAATAATTTTTCTTCTAAAAATATCTTTATGATTTGACTTTATAAATTTTTTCTCAAAGATAATGTTACGTACAGACAGAAAATTGGTTGAAAGGTACGCTAAATTCTTGTTGAAAAAGTTAACTTGTTTTCTTTAAACCTGCAAGACTTTCAACAGGAATATTCTACATTTTGAAAAATGCAAAATTTACTCCTCTCTCTATTTTGAAGATGAAGTGCCATGTAACATGCATCTTTCCTGTACAAATCTATCAAATTCTGCTACAGCAAGACAGTAAAAAAAAGTGTATTTTTTGTTTTAAATTACCATCAGTTTGGAACAGATACTTGTACAAAATGTAAAATTTTCTTTTTACAAAATTTACATCACTAGGCAGTAAGAATACTCTGTTCTTTTTGTAAAATACTTTGCATTGTAAAATCTGATTTATGAAGTAGCAGTTAGGTTTGTTTAGACACATACTCAATTGTAGGTATCCTGTTAATCTTAAATTATTTACTTAAACAATAATTTCACAACAGGGACGCAACAATATAAGTGGGTTGGGGGGGGGGAGATTACGTGCCCCCCTTTTTTATGAATCCTTGAAACATGGGTAATCCTTAAGAGGGTGTGTTACATAATTAAACATTAAAAGCATTATTCTATAACTGTAGGTTTCTTGAAGCCAATTTGCAAAAATTAAATAATAGCAATCCTAGACAACAGTTTTAGCCAACGTTTTAAACATAATGGCTTTCAGTGCTACAACTTCTGAAGCACAATCTCTGATGCCAGAACCTCGTGCATTTAACTGCTGTGCAAGAGTTCACGAGTAATGAATTAGTAATTTTGGGTAAGTATTTACTCATAAAGTTGGCAAATACCATTTTCTGGGATTGTCATTGAGTATTTTATCCATATTGGATTCGAAAAAAGATAAGATATCAATTGATGTTTTCAGAATTTATTTATCTACCACACACTCTTAAACAATCTACTTGTCACCATGCAATAATTTTACTTGTTCTTTACTTTAATACAACATAATATTTTATTCAAAGTTATTTTATGAATGTAAAACTCCATTATCCAAGACGGCGATAATTTTCTGTGTTCTACCTGCCGCAAAAATGACTCTTTGTCGCGGAACTCTTCGAGTAAGGCATAAAAATTGTATAGTTTTCTCTTTCTTTTGTTTGTTGGTACCCACCTCTACCTCCAATAACAAAAAAGTTGTTCTGTTATTACATTTTGTCCTGCATTTTCCTGTGGGAATTACACAGGAAATTGTTTAAATAATTGGAAAACAATTAACTTACTAATGAAAAGAAAATTCACAGTTTAGGCTACCATCATTGGCAGGGTAATCTATTATTATAGCATATTGTAAAAAAATTTAAGTATTTTAAATGAATAGTTTTCGATAGATGACTTTAGTTTGATTGTTTCTTGCGTGCTCGAAGAGTGTATTCGCCTGAGCTAGCTGCGGACCAACCAAAAATGGCGGACGAGTATACCTAGTCTTTATAGGTCCCTATGGAGGTCTTCATTGTTTACTTTATATAAGATCATTGTTCCAAAACCGGAAGAAAACACTTCAATGGGTGGCAATGAAACACACTTTAAGAAGAATGGCAATAGAGGACACATTCTTATTTCTACATGGCGAAAAATAAACAAAGGAAAAGCAATCTCAGAGTGATGAAAGAATAGGCAGTATGCCTAAATAGACTTTTTTATGCTTGAAAAGTTTGGCTTATAACAAATTACAGTGAACCCTCGGTAACTCGGACTAAAAGGGGAGAGAAGCTGTCCGAATTACGATTTGTCCGTGTTATCAAGGGGCGTCCGGGGAGGAGGGGTAATCAGTCATTAATCACAAGAAACGTGAGGAAACCAGTACGCTATCATTTCTACAACCAAAAGAAGCGGCAATACATACTGCTTTGTACGTATCAATTTACAGGAGGGGGTAGTGGGGAAATTATCACTGTAACGGGAGAACTATAACAGAAAGAATGTCAAACAACCTGGGCCGGCAGACGCTTTTTTATTTATTTTTTATGCTACTTCTGGCTGATCTTTTTTTATCTGTGCTAGAAGCTGGCACCAAGGCACCCTTCCACCACATAAAAATACTCACCCCCTCTCTCGTCTGGCTGACGACAGTCTGTGCGTGCGTGTGTGAGATAAGCTAGGGTGGTAGAGCGCGAGCGGAAGTAGTGAAGGTCAACCGGTACAGTCTCAACAGCAATAAAAACACAGCACGTGGCCACGTGCAACTCACGAGATGTTTATAGGCCATTCACAATAAACTGAGCACTGCGTAAAGTTTTCTTTGAACCGTTTTGCAGTTATCTTTACTATTTTTAGTATTAAAACTTCAGTGTTGCTAGAAACCAGTGTAAAAGTTTCAACACTTTCAAAAGTTAACATATATTGTGCCAATATAACATATTTTTAATTAATTGCGAGATCTGCTGAGTGCTCAGTTTATAGTGAACAGCCTATACGTGAAAAATTGCTCTACATCAGCATGTCACAGTGTCTGCGGCCAGCTGCTAGTTTCCTACGAGAAATTGTTTTTTTTTTTTCCAGGCTCTCTTTGTTAGAAAACGAGACCAGGAGTAACATAAATCGCAGTCTACCTTTCATCCTTTTTTTTTTTTAAGTTGAAGTCTACAGCCGTGGTTGAAGTGATAATGTGCGCTTGTAGGCCTCCCTTCATACTATCTTACCTTGGCTGCGTCGTCATAGATCAGTGACGTCTTTACACACTCTTTACACTTAAAATAAATTTCACTGATGCCATCAACATTAACGGGAACTCAATAAAAGCCCATTCATTATAACCATTTAACTTTTTCATAAGCGAGGCCCTCTAGAATGTGCGACCCAGGGCAAAAGCCTCTTTCTGCCCCCTCCCCTTTTTTTATAATTTATTAAGCCCCTGTTTTTTTTTTTAATATATATCGCGCTGGCCTCTAGCGTAGTGAGTTTGGCGGCAGCTTACGGTGCGAGAGGCCCTGGGTTCGAATCCTTGCTCGGGCATGGATGTTGTGTTGTTTTTTCACCTCACTTCATCCACATCGGTTTGTAAGACGTCGTTAAAGGGCCGTAAAACCCTCTCACCACCTGGCCTACATTGCAATGCAAACCAATGGCTTTTAATTTTTTTTTAATGTCCGGAACAAATTGTTTTGCAATCTTGAATTTATCTCACATATCAGAACAAAATAAATTTCCCTTTAGGTGCCATTGTGACCTGTAGTTACCATCCAATTCACCAGCATCATACTGAAATGTTTATTTATGACGCACGTACGTGTATGGCTCATGCAGTGAAGAGGGGGGAAAGATAAAGAAGGCAGGTCTGCTTGCTGAGTTGCATCTCCACTCGCGTGCCTGCTGAGATGCATCTCTATTCGCGCGCCTCGCTAGCAACATTTAACCACACGGAACTTGCCAGGTATTTTACGGTGGGATTATAAAAGGCTACGTAGCGATGAGCAACTGCTTTTAAAGCTTAATACTGTTTTTAAATAAAACGTAATAGATCTAAATGAGGCAGACATAATTTTCTTATGATTTTTGACCAAAAAATTATTTAATTAAAATAAATTTTGTTTTTGAAATTCTGTCCGAGTTATCGAGGGTTCACTGTATATTGAATTGGACTCACCTGAAAAGCCGGGGGGGGGGGGGGAAGGTGAAGAGCCGGTCTACAGAAGTAAGCCTCACATAGTAAAAGAAAAACTGTAATAGTTTTTGGCATAATTAATTCTAGCAGTACATCCAGTGAATGAACAGAAAATGACTGTCGATTTTAGATTAACTATTGTAATTACTTATGTAGAAATAAAAATGATAATGGTGGACGACTACTGTCTTCGATAGGCGGGGCTGTTCTAGAGATTCCTCTCTCTGACTGGCTAAACCATTAAGAACTGGAAAGCGGTGGTGGGGTTTTGGTGTGTGAGAGAGAACACGGAAGAGAGAAATCGGTTGGCAGGGATGCTGGGTGGAGGGACGTGTAAGTTATTGTTCGATATATCTACGAGGTTTAGGTTTTTTAATGGTTAATATGTACGGATTGTTGAGCATTGACGACCAAATTATATGTTACTAGTTGAGGTAATACTGAATGGTTACATGTGAGTGTATGTTAGAGAATGTAATGTCTGCATGCCCTAAATCCACAATTTTCAAAAGCAAAAAATTGCTCGTTACTGACGTACGAGTGGAATAGTTGGCTAAATGGAAAGGTTACTCAAACAGGCTACAATTTTAAAATATTTGGGGAAAAACATGATCATGGCATACATCTAGTTCAGTTGATAAGTATAATATTGGGCCTCATTATAATCAAAGACTTTCTTGTTTATAAAAAAATATTTAATTAGAAAAGTAAATTGTGACATTATTTGATTAAAGATGCTTAACGTGTTAGGGGTAGTTTTTCATTTAGGTGCTGGGACTCAAAGATTTATATTGAAATTATTTTTTCTTACCGAAGTTATCTTTGCGTTGTTTCTTGTGTATGTTCTCTTTTAATTTAAAAAGAATAGGAAATTTGGTGACTGAGAGGGCGAAAAGGGTCAAAATGTGATATGTTGTTTGCAATAGTTTACTAACCTGATATGATAACATATAATTGTGCTCTAATGTATATAATTTTGCATACATAACAAACTACTATTATTTCATGTCCAGCCCTTAAGATGGTAAAAAACTGTGGGGTGAAAAAGAAAAGAATTAAAAGATTGATTGAATTTACTACATACACCTCCCAGCAGTTGCAACCTGGATCATCCCCTTCCTTATCCTCTTCTGACAAAATCACTGATACTACAGTTGCACGCTGGGCTTGGAATGTGGTTCAGATGTATAAATGTGAGCCAGACCTTATACATAATACAATTTTACGTCTGTTACAACTAGTCACAGAAAGACAATCTGTGACTCACACACAAACTTGTCACATGCCAGCAGGAATTCTTATCTGCCTGGGTATCATCTTTCTCCACTCTTTTCCATCCTGTTTCTGTTTTCATCGTGTTACTAGTTCAATGAGCTGCCGCTTAGAGCACGCTGCGTACGCCAACAGCTGATTGTAGCGCTATCCTACGAGGAGTATATGAACCACCACAAAACCCCGGGCGCGAGAAAAATTTTAGTCCTTAGAGCTCTTAAGGAGCGAACCCAAAGCCAGGCAATCACATCCTGAGAAGCAGAGTTTCAATCTGGGAACCTATAGGCATCCACTTTCCTAGAGGTGTGAGATGAAATAAGACCTTATGTTTGATATTATTTAAGTATCAAAATTTTTATTAATACAACTGCACAGAATTTTTGGATGAAAAGGAATAGCTGTAATAATTATTTTAACAGCTGTCTTATTTCATAGTCATAAAACAAATAACCTTCATATTATGTACTTTACCAAAAATGTATACTCATTCTGGTTCAACACTACCAGTATGTATTTAGAGTCAATGTGAAATCAGTTAAGTTTCAGCATAGTATATGCAATGTAGGTGGTTCAAAAATAGTTTGTTATGTAGTATTTTTTTATTCTTTGCTCTCAAAGTGAAGTGGTGCATTGGTGAAGGAATGTATTCATATTCAAGAAGACCAGGATTTTATTCCCAGTCCAGCCAGTCTGCTTTTAGTATTCCTAAATACAGTGAACCCTCAAAAACTCTGACCTCGATGTCCCGGACTTTGGATAACTCGGACAGAATTTAAAAAAAAAAATTTATAATTTTTAATTAATTATTTCTTGGTTAAAAGACATAAAAAATTGTTTCTGCTGGATTAAAATTCATCACATTATATTTTATAACAGTATTAAACTTTATAACGTAGTCGTCCATCGTTACTTAGCCTTTAATAATTCCACAGTAAATATCTGGCAAGTTCCGAGTGGGAAATTGTTTCTAGCGAGGTGCGCCGCGCGTGAGTTAAGATACAACGCAGCAAACCGACCTCTCACTTCTTTATCTTTCCTCCCTCTTCGCCCAGCGAGCCAGGCACGCACGTGTGTCATAAACAAACATTTCAGCATTGTGCTTGTGAAGTGACGGTAACTACGGGTTACAATGATACATAAACAGAAAATTATTTTGTTCTGGTATGTGCAATGAATTCAGGGCTGCAAAACAAATTGTTCCGGACATTAAAGAAAAATTAAAAATCATTGCTTCGCACTGCGATGTAGAAAAATTGGTGAGAGGGTTTTACGCCCCTTTAACAACGATGTTTTCAAATGCCAATGTGGGTGGTAAAAGAACAACACAACATCCATGCCCAAGCCGGACACGATGAGTCACGTTCGCTGGTTGATGATGCTCTGTTGATAACGTAATGGCGTCTGGAGAGTTGTAACGTTTTAAGCGTGAATTGGATTTGTTTATGAACTACTTTACGGGAAATAATAGCGAACGTGTAATGGACCGTGAAATGTAAACGTCTTACGCGGGATAATTTTAAACGATTTTCATTGAGTGAAGCACATGAATGGATTAACAAGATTTTGTAGTCTTAATTTTTCCATGTTTAGTATACACCGGCAAAATCTTTTTCTTTATTTTAGAAGAAATGGTCATGTTATGAACGAGTAAATATAGAAAAAATGTACATTTGTTATATTCTGCACCAAAAAATTTAGAAGGTAATTTTTTTGAAAACCCCTTATAATGGGCGCACCACATTTTTTGGGCCTAAAATTTGGTCAACAATATACGGCGATTACGCGAGTGAATACGGTAACTCTGTAGAACATGATTAAAATATTATTGCGTTATAACATGACAATTTGTGTAAGAAAAAAAGCTTCAAATTATGTGTTCTATGATACAATTTACGTACATAAAGTTAAATTTTAAAATTAGTAGTGTTAAAATGTGTTCACAATATGTACAGTGACCCAGAAGGATTGTTAAGTACAGAACCGTTTTTATTCATGTGTACGAGGAAAATTATTTTTATACCTTTGTAACTTTGTAGGAGGGTAGAGTAACTATCAGGCTAGCAGTTGGCTGCTGCCCCTACGCTGTGACATACGGATGTGAGGTATTTTTCAACGTAAACATCTTGAGTGAGATGCGTGTGGTCACGTGCGGCGTTTGTATTGCATGAGACTGTACCGGTTGACCTTGATTACTTCCGCTAGCAACCTCCCTAGCTTATCTCCAACAATAATTTCTTGTCGTTCTCACACGTGCACGCACATTTGCTGTCGCCAGCCAGACGAGAACTTTTATGTGATAGAAGGGTGCCTTGGTGCCAGCTTCTAGCACAGAGATAAAAAAGGATCAGCCAGAAGTAGCAGCATAAAAAAAATAACTAAAGATCTGACTACCCACATTGTTTGACATTATTTTATAGCCCTACACGTTATGTTAATTTTCCCACTGCATGGCGGCCCTCCCGTAACTTGATACGATAGTTACATTAATAACAGTATTTATTGCAGCCTCATTTGTTCATAGAAATGATAGCATACTAATTTTTTTCGCATTTCTGTGATTAATGACTTATTACCCCACCTTCCCGGACACCCCTCAGTAACACGGACAAATCGTAACTCGGGCAGCTTCTTCCCCCTTTTAGTACGAGTTATCGAGGGTTCTCTATAATCCCAGAGGAATGTTGGGATGGTTCTTCATGACGTTCCTGCTTCTCTGAGTCACTTGTTTCATCTGTTAATGACCTTGCTGTCGAGTTAAGCCCGTCTATGTATCTAATTGAATCCTGATACATTTTATGTACGGTAAGGTAAAGTGATTATAGAAAAGGAAATGTGCAGTCAAACATTGCTTGTAAATAGGTCAGTTCATTTGTCTTTAGAGTGCCGAAAATCTTACTTGTACTATAGTGCCAAAAGTTTTACTTGCACCATAGTGCGAAAAATCTTAACTTGCACCATACTTCAGTTTATGTTTAAAGTTACACATTTTTTTTAAGTTATAGTTGTATTTTCATGTAAGGTAAAAACTTTAGTTGAGGATGCATATCTTTCTGCAGAGGCTTTTTGTAATATTAATGTAAATAATTTCGTAACCAAAATGTAGTGCTCAAATTTTTGTAAAATTATTAGCTTATGAGTTACAGACGGGACTAGTGCACTCGATATCTATGCCTTGCAACTGGAGCGTATAAGCGATATGGGGATTCTGTGTGAGTCAATCCTCCTGCAATTAGTCAGAAGCACATCCCTTTTCAGCATAAATGCACACTTGGACCATCATAAAGTGTAACTTCTCTACAGGGGAAAATTCTTTATTCTACTTCAGGTGTCTTTGGCAGGCCTTTGCCAACCTTATGACGAACCTGAGCTATGTTCCCAAATGTCACCCTTGTTCATTACGTACATATCTCAGGTCTAGCGGAATTTAATGTGTTTTAGTTTAACTTTTTAACAACGCCCCTCATTGCCAAAATTTTACGTGTGAAATAAGATTTCTTTTGTGTTCTTGTTCATTAAACATTTACTACGAATTACATACTTTTTTATCTTGGTTTGATGTGCAAGACAGTTTGCCTACCTAATGACGGCGAACTTGAGCTATGTTCCCGAATGTAACCTTTGTTCGTGACATCCTGAGATGTTTTACTCATCAAAATGTATGCCTAAACATTAAAATGTATTAAATAGGCTCAGGATTGTTTGTATCATTACTTTAATATTTTACATGAATGGTAAGTTAGTTAAGTAAATAACATGTAAACAATATTTGATTATTTCATACTACACCTAGTATTTCCACATGACAGATATATTAAACATGTCTTTGAAGCACAAATGGTTGTAAGGTAATCCTGACCTGTCACACATTTCATTGTGTAATGCATTAAACTATTATGCAAGATTTTTGTTTTCAAGTTGCCTCTGTGAAAATGTCAGTGTTTATCCTATAATTTAAATTTTGCACCAACATTTTTGTACTGTTACGAGCAAGGTCTTTATGCATCACTTAATAATTTTGTGTGCCACTATAAATAAATGAACCTATTATATAAGTGTGCTGAGAAAATTGTAGCAATAGTAATGAAACAGAAAAAACAAAATTTATTTTTGATATGCCCTCTGGAAATAATACAGCCAGAAAATTAAAAAAAAATAACAGTCGTACAACTCACGGAAATAGACAGAACTGTATTTAAAATGCTTAATTAGTTTATAGAATTTATAACATGAAAGCACATAATTTAAATAAATATAAATTTGTTTAAATTGCAACTAATTGTTAATGAAGAAAATTATATTTAGTATTGGGGGCTTCTATCAATAGTTTTATTTTAATAACTTTACAACCTGATGGATGTTAGAAGAAAATTCACCATTAAGAATTATTTTCTAAACTTGAAAACTTAAATGACTTAAATATCACATTTTCAAATGTCTGAACTGATGACATGGTTATTTATGATGTGTTAAACCTAGTGATCACCGAAATGAAGAGAAGAAAAGCAATTTCAAGCTTCCATTACCGTCAGAAGACATCTCAAAAGAATAGCCCGAATAACAAGCGGAAACTCAAGCAGTGACTACAAGTAATACCAAAACTGTAACTAGGACTGCCTCTACATGGCCAGAAAAACTACTTGAAGATCAGGAGCCAGAAAGCAGAAACTTTTGACGACAGCAAATCTCTGTGGACAGACGTAACTATGCAAATTAGAGCTGTAACAAACTGCATGTATTTGTTCCAGAGTTCTGGTCTTTCTTGGGGTTTGAAGTACTGAATAATTACTCCCACGTATGTTTAGTTAATAATTTGGTTACTGTGTCTATACCAGTACCTTGCCAACATCAGCCTGATTGGAGCCTGGCCTGATCTGATTGAAACATGCTCTTGGACAAATTTTTGCTCAAACAAAACTCTGCCACATTCGTTTATGGACTGTATTACACCGTGATGTAAACGGGTTCGGTCAGCACTTATAAATTCAGGTTCTGCTTAGTATTTTGGGTGCGTGTGACCTTTAAATATATGTAATTCCAAAAGTTATGTTATAGGTATATGTTATATTTATTAATAGCAACTTAAAAATTTGTTTTTAACTATTGAATATATAGGGTACTGTTTATCGTGGAGTCTTAGAAAAAACAAGGATAGGTCCGGACAAAAAACATTTTATGCATTGAGGAAAGTAAAATAGTCCTATAGGAATGAAAATGTGGAAGGTAAGTGGGAGTAGGGGCTTGTGTTTTTGGACGTAAAATTTTTTTTCTTTAAGTTTTCAGGGTATAGAAAAACAGCCTAAAATATCCTACAGCAATATGGACTCCACAGAGATGAATAAAAAAGTCAATGTTGGCATATATGTAGGTTGGACAGGTACCCAGTCCCATTTAAATTTAACATGTAAGTCCCTATCCTTGCTTTCACCAGGGCTGTTGAGTTAGGCGACATCCTTAATGTTTGTGATTCTGGGAGTGTGTACATGTGATAATTTTTATATTTTTACAGAAATATTTGTATAAAATACAATACTGAACTTATTTCTTTACACTTATAACAAAAGTAATAATTTAGGTACTGGTCACAATTTGACCATTTACGTTAACTACATTACCAAGTCTGGAATAATTGCTGATGCTACATCAGTTAAGCATCAAAACAGGAAACTCAAAGTAATTAATATAATTATAATTCTGAGCTGTCTGTGTAAGAAACTTATCCTTGCTGAAAGAACAAGAAAAGCACTCGCAACTAAGGGATACAACAGTGTTAGAAAAATGCCACCCAGCTGTAAATAATTTCAGTAATTTGAAGCCACAAACTACCAAAACACAAAATAAATCAGACATTGTCATTTTAGAATAAATTATCAAACAAAAAACTACAGATGATATTATATTAATGCTGCTGACAAATTCCATGTCTATATTGTTTTACAGAAATGTATGTAATTTTTCAGTAAATAAAACAGTTATATTCTTGCAATGTATTATTTTATTTTGTGGCCAGTAAGATCCACAGCGAAAATCCACAGTGTGTCCCACCTCAGACAGGGTTACTATCGATGAGAGAATTCCTGGGTGAAGATAAGACCAGCAGCTCTACCAAAATGACTTGTCCGTCATCCAGCCAGCTAGAAAAATGGACACTGTGACATTGGTTGGGTTCAAGCATGGAGTGAATGCAAGGGCAGGGGAAGTGGGCTATCCTTGAGGAAACCTGGCAGCCAAGCAATCTCTGCCACGTTTCCCCATATGTAAGAATCAGAAATTACTCCTCAGTATTGGAGTCATTTTCTATTCAAAATAGTATGAAGTACAGTACTTTATCTAGTTGGTTTTCACATCCAGGTATGGCTAGTGGTTTTTAAATAGCTGGAATAGGCCAGTTAACACAATCAAGACTTTGGACAAGTATAATTTGGGCAATGTCTTGATGATAATTTGTTTGATCCATAGAAAATAATTGCAACTATATAGTTTTTTGTCTCACTAATGTTATCAGATTGTAGCAATAAGACTAACACTATTTTTAATATCAATCTCGCTAACTAGTTGAAATGAACACAATTGTTTTAATTTTATTTTACCAACATCCAGACACATTGATTACAGCAACGTTAACTTGACAGCTCATTGGCTGATAATCAACTAATAATGAATGTTGCAAAGAATATTGGATGTGTCAGATGTAGCTTGGACCAATAGGACAGTGTAGAGTAGGAATACAGATACCAGAGTACCAACTCACTTCAATTCCGTTCTAATGTGCAGAAAATATGGGTAGTCATCATAGGGTTAATGTTAAATCTCTTTTAATTTATAAAAATCTGCTTGGATTAAATGTATTGGAGTATGAAAAGAATATACAGTAAAACATCTCTATTATGACCCTTCACTATTCATGTGTGAAGGTTAAAATGATATATAATTAAAATGTTAAGTTATTACATTAAAGATCTTTTGCATGGGTCTCGTGAGTCATACGTTTCCTTGATGGATGTAGCGATCAAAAAGTTAATGCTGTTGTGCAACAAGCGTGTACAGTGAACCATCGATAATTCAGACTAAAAGGGGGGAGAAGCTGTCCGAGTTACGATTTGTCCGTGTTATCGAGGGGCATCCAGAGAGGAGGGGTAATCAGTCATTAATCACAAGAAATGTGAGGAAATCAGTATGCTATCATTTCTACATGCAAAAGAGGCGGCAAAATATACTGCTTTGTACGTATCAATTTACAGGAGTGGGTAGTGGGGAAATTATCACTGTAACGTGGAGAACTATAAAAGAATGTCAACCTGGGCAGGTAGATTCTTTTTTATTTATTTTTATGCTACTTCTGGCTGATCTTTTTTTATCTGTGCTAGAAGCTGGCACCAAGGCACCCTTCGACCACATAAAAGTTCTCACTCCCTTCTTTGCATTCCCTTCTCTCGTCTGGCTGGCGACAGTCTATGTGCGTGCGTGTGTGTGTGAGAGATAATTGTTGGAGATAAACTAGGGAGGTAGAGCGCGAGCGGAAATAGTCAAGGTCAACCGGTACAGTCTCGACAGTAATACAAACCCTGCACGTGACCACACGCAACTCACGAGATGTTTACGTGAAAAATTGCTTAACATCAGCATGTCACAGTGTCTGCAGCCAGCTGCTTGCCTGATAATTACGCTCACCTCTTACAGAGTTCGGAAGTCACAAAAATGATTTTCCTCTTATACGAGAGCAGATAAGGTACTGTAATTAACAATCCTTTTGGATCACTGTACAGAAATATGTGAACTCATTTTAACACTATGGATTTTTAAAATTTAATTTTATGCATATTAACTGAATCATAAAACACGTACTTTACAGCTTTATTCTAACACAAGTCGTTACACTAAAAAACCAATAAAATTCTAATCATGTTCAACTGAGTTAATTGGGAGCAAAAACAACCAGAAGTAACGGACAAAAATATTAAAACAATGCATTTAAGAAAGTGAATAGTTAGGTATCGGACAAGTGTCTTAATTATTGTATGTAACAGAAATGAGATTAGTCAAGTTTGTTTGTCAGCTGTGGCTTGCAGTTCTACACATCACATAACAATCTCTCTTGTACTGATGAACTATTTGTTTACCGTCTCCTCCAGATATGTATCATTTAACCATTTCAAACGTTTCCTAAAAATTGTTTTTTTTTTCCAGGGCCTCTTTGTTAGAATACGAGGCCAAGAGCAACATAAATCTCGACCTTTCCTCCTCCTCCTCTCTTTTTAGTTGAAGTCTATGGCCGTGGTTGAAGTGATAATGTGCGCTTGTAGGCGTCACTCCGTACCGTCTTACCTTGGCTGCGTCGTCATAGATCATTGACCATCTTTACACACACTTTACATTTAAAATAAATTTCACTGATACCATCAACGTTAATGGGAACTCAATAAAAGCCCATGCTTGTTAATCATTTAACTTGTTCAAAAGTGAGGCCCTCTAGAATGTGCGGCCCGTGGCAAAATCCCCTTTCTGCCCCCTCCTCCCTTTTTTATAATTTATTAAGCCCTGTTTTTTTTTTTTTTTTTTCAATGTAGTGCCGCCCTCTAGCATAGTGGGTTAGGCACCAGTTTACGGTGCGAGAGGCCCTGGGTTCGAATCCTTGCTCGAGCATGAATGTTGTGTTGTTCTTTCACCTCACTTCACCCTCATCGGCTTGTAAGACGTCGTTAAAGAACCGTAAAACCCTCTCACCGCCTTGCTTACACTGCAATACAAACCAATGGCTATTAATTTTTTTATTAATGCCCGGAACAAATTGTTTTGTAATCTTGAATTTATCACACACACCAGAACAAAATAAATTTCCCTTTAGGTGCCATTGTGACCTGTAGTTACCGTCCAATTCACCAGCTTCATACTGAAATGTTTATTTATGACGCACTTATGTGTATGGCTCGTGCGGTGTAGAGGCTGGAAAGATAAAGAAGTGTGGTCGGCCTGCTGAGTTGCATTTCTACTCGCACGCCTGGCTAGCAACATTTAACTACACGGAACTTGCCAGGTATTTTACGGTGGGATTATAAAAGGCTATGTAGCGATGAGCAACTGCTTTTAAAGCTTAATACTGTTTTTAAATAAAACGTAATAGACTTAAATGAAGCAGACACAATTTTCTTACGATTTTTGAGCAAAAAGTAATTTAATTAAAATTAATTTTGTTTTTTGAAATTCTGTCCGAGTTATCCGAAGTCCTGGACATCGAGGTCAGAGTTATCAAGGGTTCACTGTATATGCTCCATGCTCTCTTTGGTGCAGCCAGCTGGCCTATTAGAAGAAAGGGTAATGGAAGATGGTGGGCAGTTTTGTGAGTTGTGAGAGAACTAACGCTTAGTGCCTCGGCCTTTGCTTCCTTTTGGCACTGGAACACACATTGACTCCAGAAATGTTTTTTTACGTGCAATTAGCCCTGCAAGTATGCGGCAAAACTTTTATGTTCTGTGGTTATGTGTTGCATTTTATTATTGTGTAAAGACAGCAAATTTGTGTAACAAATGGTCTTGCTTGTCAATGTTTGTATTGACTTGAGGCATATGATGAAATATGCAAATAGTAACAATAAAAAACAAGATCTTTGAAAAATGACTAGTTCACAATACAGTTTTAATTAATGCAAAATATTTTTAAATTGTTAAATATTATAAAATCATCATGAACTTTGAATACTGAATTGCAGATCAACATAAATAAATTAGTGCACAAATAGTCACATTCAATAAAAAAAAAGAATAAACATAACTTTTTAGCTCTAAATATAACAAAGAACCAGCATGTATATCCGATAACATGCATATGACTGCTCTAAACACACAGAAGCTCTTATTTTCTCACAGTGTACTAAGCACAAGCACTTAACTTGCAAACTTCAACGACAGCGTAATTTTCTTGTGTTCGTTTCTTCAATAATAATATGGTAAATCCCCACGTATTTTGTGCACCTCTACTTTAATATTAGACTTGAAAACAAAAAATTTGTAGTGAATTTTAAGACAGTTGCAGTCTTGGTCCTGTGCTTTGAGGGATACCTTTATACTGCACAAATCCTGGATATTTTGTACATGCTCTTAAACAAGCTTCATGAAGTGCTTCACTTGTATCACTATTAACTGCAGTTATATACTTCCTGTCTTTGCGCACTCAGCTGAAGAGGGATGCTGATAGGTCATATTTTTTATTATTAGGCCCCTTTAATTGTTTCTTCAGTTCACTGTGGTCAAAAAATAGCCGGATTGTTTTGTAAAATATGTTAGCAATGTTACAACTTTCTGCATACTTTTCCAAAAGTATTGTGACAACGCATCTGTATCGGCTGGCTGTGTGGAAAGAGAGAGATAAAGATTCATAGATAGAGATAGTGAAAAGAACAGCAGTATAGAGAGATAGACATATATCATGTGTGCAGGTGTGTGTGTGTGCGGGCGCACGCATGCACGGGAATACACAACTCCTGTAGGACCAATCACCAGACGCTCTGTCACTAGTTCTAGTGTCCTCCCTGCCATAGAACAGACAAAGTGAAAGAGGGAGAGAAAGTACTGTATCCACAGGCAAGTGTGAGATCCCAAGGACATCACAGATAGGGTGGGCATGAAAAACATTCCCGTGCTTAAGGGGAATGGGGTGAGCAGAATATCTGTATATTGGCTGGCAGTAACAGCGAGTAAAGGGGGGTTTTAGGTGTGCTCTACTTACAGTACAACACTCATCACAAAAAATGTAACAGAAAGTGACCAAAGAAATTGCAACAAATCTCTTTGTCACCTGATTTTTTATTAATTTTTTTTTTTTTTTTTTTTTTTTTTTTTTTTTTTTTTTTTTTTTTTTTTTTTTTTTTTTTTTTTTTTTTTTTTTTTTTTTTTTTTTTTTTTTTTTTTTTTTTTTTTTTTTATTGTTTCAACCAGAATTTTCCATGGTTCCTCAGGACAGAGTCGTAAATAAATGGGGTCGTAACAGAGGGATTTTTTCTGTAGTAAAAATTATATTGTGAACAATTGTTTTGCATTCGTTAAACCAACTTCCATAAGTGAACTGTTAATAAATTTTTTATAATACAAAGTGCAGTAGTGTCCCATTATAATGATGTATCCTAGCTATAACCAACTTAGGTTGATTTTGAGCTCCAAAACCCAAAAAATCTTTCCAAGAAATGTATTAAAAATTGAGTTCATAAACATATTTAAAAGGAGACAACTTGTTTTATTAACTTAATAATTGCTTATTAAGTTGGCATGTGCTCTTTATGATGATACCCAAAAAAGTACATTGGTGCCCGTATGTTACCGGCATGCAGCACTTGTTGTTAGTTATCTATAATTGAGCGCTGTACGTCTGAGTGAGACAGGCTCAATATAATTTAAAATATTTTTTTTAGTATATAAGGCTTTATTAGCACTGTTTAAAGTTGAAACTGTAGTACTTAAATTATATGCTGATTAATTTTTAACATTTATACTTTAAACATGCAAAGGCTAAACTTTTGCGTGAGAGCAGAATCATGAGCCGTCAAAGACAGAAAATTTTAGTGACATGATGGGAAGAAAGATTAAAGACTATGCAGTAAGACTGCTTTGTAATGCAATGAGATTGTTACGACATTTTTGGTTGGTTCACAAATGGTGTGTATGTGAGATTCCTGTAAGGACCCATGTATTTTATGTTTCAATATTCAAACAGTCTGGATTGCCAAGCCATGCAGGCTGCACCACACACTGAAAAGTAATCTAGCCAGACCCACAAGCTAGTAATTCATGGCGTGTATTCTCCCATGCTAACTCTTGTGATTAGTGTCACACTCCCATGTGACAAAAGTAAAAATTGGACAGTGGATACCAATTCATACCTATACATATTGTGGATAATGGATGCATAAAAATCAAATACATGAAGAACTAATTGCTGGTACAACAGGCCATGCTCAAAACTCAAGCCTTTTGAGACTAGCATGTGGTGTTGAACCATCAATCATGTGTGGTGAGGAAAAGATACTCAAACGCTGTCCTCACAACAAAATACTGTCATGATGGATTTTGCAGACTATGCGACCAGCGTGAACACAATCAATTCACATAAATACTGAGCAAAGCGGTGGAATAATTTTTTATCGCCAGAATTTATCCGTTGAATATGAAGTCTGCTAAATGGAGGTCCGATAAAATTATGGTTTACTGTATTGCATTACTACTTTTGTGTTTTAGCATTTTTTGGCGTATGGTCCCAGTTTATTTGAAGTCCTTGAGAACGGTAGTGCTTCCTTCTTTGTATTTTAACTGTTAGTTGATTTTTTTTTAAATAAAGGTGGTTATGTTTGGGCTACATGTTACCAAAAATTTTAGTTTCTTAATTTTTGTATAGAAATTTACAGTAGTCATAAGGTCTTGTCATCTGCACCTTGAAGTTTTAGTAAATGTTATTTTTGCCGTTGTTTACAAGCTGCTGTCTGATATGAAATGGCTCAGGAACAGTATGCTCAAAAGATAAGTCTGTACTGTGATAAACATTTTTGTGTTTAACTTCATTTCATTATGTTCTCTCTCACCTAATGATAGAAGGGAGATGTGCATCATTGCAAGTTCACTACACTTCTTTGTTGTGAATTTTCTGTAATTTATTATTTATTGTTTCATTGTACATGTCATCATATTTCAGAAAGTCATGGCTTTCTACTTCTTTGTTAGCGCCAACAACTGGATTGAAATGTTCTTAATATAAGTTTGTAGATAATATTAAATGTGTTTAGATACTTTTGTATATTATAATACCTATTGTAGGTTATGTTACAAGTATAGGTTCCTAGATGAAGTAAATTCTACTTCGATTTTCCTCCATGCATATTCTTTCTGCATCCAAGTTACTATGGCATCAGTTTTTTTTATTCTATGATACGGGCATATTTTTCAGCACGAGAAATTAGCATTTCTGTTTCCACAGAAACAACATTTTCAGCATGCTGCTACTTATTTTCTTCTATTATGTATACAAACACAGCTAAGCAGCACAACTAAATAAACAAATAAAACACTTCACTGCAGCCAATCACAAGCTGATACGTCATTGCATGGTTGCCACATTTACCTTAACCGATACTTAGCAAATTGTAAGATTAAAGTATGTTGAGAAACACTTAAGGTTTAATCACTACTAAATTGATATGTTAAATATAATCATAGGATTAGCTAACCAAGGATTTAATCAGACATTGAGAAACCGGCCCTAAGTAGAATTAGTGTTACTTAATGTAACAGTATTACTGTCACTGTGAAATGTAATATTTAAAATAAACCAAAGTATGAATATTTTGTACTTGTTATTGTAGATGCAAAATGTATAGTGTAACTGAGAAGTTAGGGTGAGTGGCTTTAAAAGCACAGAGAAAACTGTTTTGAATTTAAATGTTTTAATATACTCAATTTTTTTATTTCTTATATTATTGACATAACTATGGCTTTTTTCATTTTCACTCTAGCCTGTGGACTGCAGTTTTTATATGTATGTGTGTGTGTGCGCATATGAATGCGCTGTTTTAATTGAACACTCTTTCATAGCATTTTGAAGTGATGTTGGTAGAAAATACAGTAAAGTTAAATTGGTTTATAAAAACAACCAAAACAATCCTCCCAGTTATGTAGGCATAATTAATGTTTTTCCATTATTACTGCTGTTGCATGTATGTTTACATTAGTGTTTAATAAAAACATTACTGAGATAGTAGAATGTCATATGCATTAATGCAATAAAAAAAAGATTGTGCAGTAGCAAAGATGTGAACTAAAAATGTTGTATCAACTTATCAATACAAACCGTGTATGCTATCACAAAGCTATTCAGATGCTTACTTGATCAGAACACTTTATGTACATGTGTACTACCAAAATATCAAATCTCTCTTTTCTTTCAAGAGTTACCATTAGATATACGATGTGTTTTTTACATTATAATGCAGGGCTCTACAAATCCCATGTGCCAGGTTGCCATGGTGCCTAACTTTACAGATTCATTTGATTTCAATTTAATTTGGTATTTATAACAAAATCATCAGTAGATACTGAAATGTTCTGGGTAGTATTAAAAATATAATGAATATTTCTAATGTCACGTCACGCCATACACAACAGATAAAATGCATTATTTTTTCTGAAAATATATTGTGAACCATTTGATTTTATTCGAGTTGAGATAGGCTAGTTAAAGTGTGATGCAAAATACATACGTGTGTATTTGAAGTAAGTTTAGTAACCATTACCAGATTTTAAGAAATTAATCAGACATTTTCTATCTCTTTCTGTCTTTCTCTCTTTCTGTCTCTCTCTTATTCTGTCTCTTTCTCTCTCTCACTCTCAGCATGTAGAAGACTATATGCACGTATTTGCTAGCATCTGTTGCTGACTGTTTTACATTTCTTTGAATGCACATACCATTTGGTTATGAAAGTATTTTCTGTCATGAAAATATTTAAAATGCTGGCACAAACACCCAATATCAAAATATGTACACATATCATCCACATGTTACCATTTTCAACTGTATTTACTTGCCACAATAGCTCTACAGCTGTCATTATGAAATGAGGACTGGCATTGAATATGATGGAACTTACAAACTTAGAATACGAGACTGTCGAGACCAAACAAGAATTTGTAAGTAGCAGTAGATGTTTTGGTACAAAAAACTTATAATAATCTCAAGCTCCTTGATGCACCAGAGTAAAAAAGGTACATCGCACAGAGGTTATGTGGCATTCTGTTTCAGTGCATTACTTGATTCTCGATACATACAGTTGTACTAATTTATATGAGGGAAACTGAGTAAGGGGCCACAAATATAACACAGATACACTTTTGTGAGGACCCGGGTTAGATCCCTGGCTCTGGCCATCCTGATTTTGGTTTTCCATGGTTTACCTAAATCACTCCAGGCGAATGCTGGGATGGTTTCTTAACAAAGGCCGTGGCTGGCTCCTCTCCCAGCCTCTGTCAATGTACTAAGTTGTCTCTCACAGTCTTTTATGACCTCACTGTCAACAAGATCTAAAGTTTACTTACCTACCTTATATGAGAGAAGGTAAGGTTAGTGGGCTTTACGTCTCGTCGATGAGGTTATAAGAGACGGTGACACACAACTTGCTTCAATGACATGAACTGCGAGAGGAGTCAGCCACTGCCTTTGTTAAGGAACCATCCCAACATTCTTCTAAGGCAACTTTGGGAAACCGTGGAAGACTGAAATCAAGATGGCAGTAGCAGAGGATTGAACCCGGGTCCTCCAGAATGTGAGTCCAACTTGTTACCATTGTGCCACCTCGCCCTTTATATATGAGGGAAGAAGTGACAGAAGTCACATCTGGCTCTATAATGTTAGGAGTGAATCCCTGGATGAAGTCATTTTTTGTCCATTCATGAAAGAGGAAACACTTTGGAATTTGTTGATTTGAAACACATTCTGTAAAACTGTATCATCGAGGTGAATTACTGTATTAGAGAACATTTTTAACAAACTGCAAAGTTGAACCATGTCCTTATAATCTCTGCTGCTATTTACATGTTTTGGTGGCAATTTGTCTCATCCATACAATTGTCACAAAGGTAAAAAAAAAATGTGTTAAACTCTTGCATTGAAAGCTGAGACAAGGAGAATGGAAATGATTAACTGAAAAGAGAGAGCCAAGCGTTTTAGCTATAATCCAGTACCAGAACAAAGAATTGTCAAATTTTCCTCTGTATCTGGTCTGGTGTGCAATATTTATTATTTCACATTGCCTGGAACAAATTAAAGAGTCTTGTGGCATTTTAAGAAACATGCCTACTTATTTCAAAGAAGCTTAGTTTTAATATAACATTGTAAACCAGGCATACTGCTTCAAATTTATGTATGCATTCTCCAGACACAGTCTAAAATTCTCATTTTTAATGGTCATGATGACACCTTAAATGACTGTCACATGCTGCTTGTCTGTTTTTATTATACATGTGTATGTATACATATGTACACCTGCTTTGCTAGTTTTATTGCACAGTAAACCACAAAGTACCAAAATTGGCACACAGAAATAGACTATAAGCCGATAGATATATAGCAGTGTGATACGCATGGCAACGAAGCGTGTTTATTGTGGTCAAATCACTGGAAGTTGGCAAGGGGGGAGGTTTGTGATGACTGGCGAGAGTAGAAAGATAAGCGTGCGCCTTTTTCTGCTCATTGAGATAACCAAGGGTGGAGGGCGGGGGAAGTGTAGAAGGAGAGGGATGAAAGGTTTTCTGTCAGCTTGGTTTCGTGCTACATTACGTGGTAACATGTGATAAGTGAACTTGAGCTACTGCTTTGTATTTCACAGTAAAGTGTTTATTTACTAAATATTAAATTTCCATCTGAACTACCGCTGTTTGCATCCTGACGCAGTATCCTATACAGTGTCTGTGAGATAATAATCTAGCCGCTGTCCGTGAGAATTTCTTTAGGGCAAGGGACGAAAATAACTCGGTGTCAGAAAGGTACGTGTTGCGCTAGTTCGTCCGCAACAGATTTTATCTCTACACCACACACATTTACACCACACAAGCGTTGAGCATGCACTACCTCATCGTGTGAAGATGCAGTAGCAAGTTCCACGTGTTTCCTAGGTACAACAGTGCCAATTTTTTTGTTCAACATCATATTTCAACACTTAATTCTTCAACTTATCTTTTGTTTTATGAATGTCCAACTTAGTGTGTTTCTTGACACCATAATCATCACAAAATTTTACTACTGAAACACTGGCATCTTAATTTTTCTATTAGTTTTATTTTTTTGCTTGATGTCAAAGTTACTTTCTTTCTTTTCTGTCCTGTTGCAGACACCATTTAATTATAAAAAAAACTGACAATCTGTATCGCGCGCGTACATCAACTGCGTAAAAAATTCAGGTAGACACGAATGTCGTTCTTGCCTGGACACTTCAAAAACACAGATGAGTGAGTAGCTCTGCTTACAGTCTTACATGGTTATCTATACGCGCGCCTAATGTCACTTACCAAAGCACAATAACCAGGTTGGTCTTGCGCTGTTGATCTTACAGTTCCGTAAAAAATTCAGGTTGACGATCAATATTGCTCGTACACTGCACATTCCCAGATGCGCGATTAAAAATAGCGCTGTCTAACATCTTACTTGGCTATCCATGCGCGCGCCTGATGTTACCCACCAAAGCACAATAACCAGGTAGGTTTTGTGCTGCACGTGACACGTAGACCAGACGGTGGAATAATTTTTTATCGCCAGATTTTATCTGTTAAATATGAAGTCTGCTAAATGGAGGTCCGATAAAATTAGGGTTTACTGTATTGCATTACTACTTTCATGTTTTAGCATTTTGGGTGCATGGTCCCAGTTTATTTGAAGTCCTTGAGAACGGTAGTGCTTCCTTCTTTGTAGTTTAACTGTTGGTTGATTTTTTTTAGATAAAGGTGGTTATGTTTGGGCTACATGTTACCAAAAATTTGAGTTTCTTAAATTTTTAATAGAAATGTACAGAAGTCATAAGGTCTTGTCATCTTCACCTTGAAAGTTTAGTAAATGTTATTTTTGCCGTTGTTAACAAGTTGCTGTCTGATATTAAATGGCTCAGGAACAGTACTCTCAAAAGATAAATCTGTACTGTGATAAACATTTTTGTGTTTAACTTCATTTCATTATGTTCTCTCTCACCTAATGATAGAAGGGAAATGTGCATTATTGCAAGTCTACTACAATTCTTTGTTGTCAATTTTCTGTAATTTATTATTTACTGTTTCGTTGTACATGTCATCATATTTCAGAAAATCATGGTTTTCTACTTCTTTGTTAGCGCCAACAAACATAGAATGTGTACACCGATACTTTATTTAATTTTTCTCATGGCACTTAGATGATATTTTACCATACATGTTTCAACAACGTATATTTTTTAAATCTGGTGTTAAGTACTATTACTTGAGATCATGGAAAATTGTAAGTTTGGTAATGTAGATAGGAGATTTATCTGCAGTGAATTAAGAACTAAGTTAGTTCTCAAAATGTTACTTATTTCAAAAACTGTACAAAAAAATTTATGAAGCTTTTGTGTAGGAACAAATCATAATATTTTATAGATTTTCTTCCAGTCTAACTTGCTTACTGTTGTTAGCTCATGCCACTGATACAAAGTGTTTGTTGAACCAGTCAGAAAACACGTCTAGGTTTATCAAGTTATGTTAATTGCACTGTCATATTCTGGTAAATTGTGATCATCTTTTAGATGTGTGTGCTGCATTAGTTTATGCTATGTTGTGAGCTACAGTTAATTTGTTTCTAAAGAAATTAAATATTGTATAGGGAGGGTACCCTAGGGCAGGGCATTATAACCTAATAACAGACTGTTTGATTGGGATACCATAGGTGTCTGCCATTCCTTTGAATGATTACATGAAATGAGGCTTTGCAATGGAGAATTGATGTGTATGTATGGTATGTGAATTTTGGGGAAAACAGTAGTATCCAGAGGAAACTCAGTGGCCAATGACAATATCCGCCTCATTTCCCACATGTCAACAATCTGTAAACCAACTCCACAAGGAATCAAACATGGTTTACCTTGGTGGGAGACACTTACTCTAGTAATTGTGCCAACCACTGCCCCTTTGTAGAAATTTTGAGCCAGGCAAATCTTTTTTTTTAAATGTACAATTACTTATGAACAATGTATTCATCAGAAATATTGTTTGCGAATTTGATCAGTGTAATATTGACATGTTTTACATACTTTAGCAAACTTTCTCTCTTCAGTTCGTTAGAGTTATTCCCGTCAAGCCATTTAGAGTAATGTATTTATAACGTTGATCTCTTATCTACACTACCACTATTAAAGCAAAATTTTCAATTTCATCTCAGGTTTTAGAATTATTGCTACATACTGCTTATTAATGTACATTTTAATAACAATAATAGTTTGTAGGTAATTTCATCTTCATATTCTTCTTTAAACATCACAATTAAGTTAAGCAATAATTGTGCTGTGTCCTATTGTTATTGTTAGATTTTGGTACTTTCCCCTTGAAGGTGTTTTTTTTTTTTTTTTTTACATTCATCTAATAAAATTAAAGCAGGCATGTAAATAGCAAGAAACAAAACAATAATAGTTTGTGTAACGGATTTTGGCACAGCACCTTTATTCAGGCACGTTCACCTGTGCCATGCACAATGCTATAAATAATAATTCACCAAATAAACTATGCAAATGTTCAGTTTCTGGAGATTTCCAAGTTTCTAGATTGTGAATAAGGAATTGTGGACTGGAAATAATAAGGTCGCTTTTTATATTAATCAGGAATGTGTTATTTAAAACATGATGCAAGTCATATTAAATAAATTTACTACTATAAAATATTTTGAAAGTTATTTTTAAGAGATTTTTATTTTTGTTATATTGGCATAATTACAATTTTGTTCTTTTCCAGAACATTTCGTTTAAATCCTGTAGCAGAGAGACTGGTCACGAAGAATCTGAACATGAAGAATCTCAGAGGTTTGGATACAACTCCGCAGCCGTATGTCACCTTAGCAACCACAGTCCAAGAAACTGTGAGGACAAGCGGAACCGTTCCCATATTCATCCAGATCATCATGGCAGTTCTTGTATTTCATCTGGAATGAAATCATACAATAATTGTGATGAGACACTGAACAATAGGATAGCGTCATCTGTAGTTCACATTGGTCATAACACTTTTAAAGTATCTAAGAAAACTAATGTAAATTTGCTTCGCTCAATTAGCCCATGGAATCACACATATACTGAGATTAGGGAAAGACATCATGCTCCTAATCATAGTCACTCACACAGACGTTCCTACATTGTTGCTTCCACTGAAGATGATCCTGTGTATGAAGAAATTGAGCGTAGTGATATTCAGGTGTCCGATATGAGTGATGAAGACGGCAAAAAACAAAGTGATGTTAGTAGACAATCTTCTAGAAGTTATGGTGATCACCATCCATTGATAACTTATTGTCCAGCAGTAGACCGTAATTTTCATTCCTATCTAGATGTAACGCTTAAACATCAGGCAAAAGAACACAATGATCACGGTATAGGAAGTGATTGTAATTATCATTCCTCCCTTCGTCTCACTAATTCTCCATACTGTTACACTGGTGAGAATGCTCGCACTGTGGCAGTGTTAGATGGTGAGACTGTCATGTGTCATCTCCAAGCAGACTGTCAGTTTCATCATAATGCTCCATGTAATTCAAGGACATTAGTGCCATTAGCATTTGAAGAACATTAACTCTAACATTGCTGAAGCATTGTGTCAGTGAGCATAGTTTCTGCATTTCAAAATATGAAACTGATATTTTTTGCTGAAACTTGTAAGTTGTGACTCAGTTTGTAATTGTTTGCTGAGGTTCCTTACCATCAGTATTTCATGCCTTGAATGTGTGCATGTGTATATGAACATACATTCACATTCTTGTGTATGAAATCCAGCCAGTTTGATAATTTTACATTTTCTGTTAATAATGTACATATTGTGTGCTTTGTTATATAGTATACAGACTGTGAAAAAAGGCAGCTTTCATTTAACACACTGTGTTACAACACAGTGTTCTTAAAGTACTGCATCATTTATAAGTTTATATAAATCTGTGATGTTGCTTTAACATTGAATGAACTAGTTATATAAGACTGTACAATTTGTAAAGAAATGTTATGAAAGGGCAGAACAGTTTTCAACTAAATTATTTGAAGTCTAAAATTGTTGTAATTATTTACTACCCTTATATAAGTTTTGTAGTGTACACTGTAATTTCAAGTGCTTGAATGCAACTTCAGAAAAGACTTATGTATTTTAAAGTGTAACATTTAGAAGCAACAAGTATGTTTATAGAACCAAAAGTAATAAGAAGTACTTAAGTTTTAAGGAACACTGTAAAACACCCTTGTAACATACACAATGTTTTTTAAAATTAACTCTGTCAAATGCAGGGCATGTATAGCAACAGAGATACAATATGCGTGCAGCCCTAGCATTAAAGCAGGCCCAGTAGGAGATTTGCCAACACTATGCGTGGCTTATTGGTGCAGCAGAACTCACTTGCATAGGCACAGATGATGCCTCACAAAGGCGTAGACACGTGCACAGTGCACGTTTCTGCTGATTCATAACTGTAACGGAGAAAGTTAATCAGCATTCCACATTAAATACATCTGCTGAGTGATCGGGAGGTAAATAACTGTGCCTGGACAAGAGATAAAATGTGCCATATTACAAGATGTGGTTTGGACTTATTGAGTAATATTGTTTTGTAACTAAAAAGTAAGAATGTAAGTGTAATGCATGGTCTCGAGTTAACTCGCCCTGGTGCATTATTCAAGAGAAGTAGCACTTAAAATAGAATTTATTTTCTTTTCACAATATTCCTTTGTCTTGGGAACAAAATAATTATTGAAACAATCTACAAACAGTGGACGTGTGACCCATGCCTTGGTGTTTCATTTCCAGATTACAAGCAACTTATTCCAAATTACAGGCATATTATTGGGGTTAATTTTCTTAAATGGCCAAGTGTTCTGGGAATAATAAACTGCAAGTGGTTTAAGTTTCAAGTATCTGGATGAATTGCGAAGGTAATTTTTTTTTTCAACCTCCAACAGACTGTAAAAAAATGGAATGAATTATAAAATGCTTGTACTGTGAAAATGTATGAACATCTTTTTGTTACTTTTCAATGTAATCAGCATGCAAATTGAGGCACTTGTCATGCTGGCATCAGCTTTCAAACCTCTGCAAAGAAAGTTTCCGTCTGTCTAATGAACCTTGATCATGAAAACATTTTGGGCATGGTACGCTTACGAGATGCATCAAATGTAACTGCAGTTTTGTTTTTTTTTTTATATATGAGATGCCCATGAAGCTACTGCAAGCAAGTCGTAACACAGCACATTCCCTTAACCAACCCTTAATTGAAGTGATAATTTGTCCACTGAATGTGTTTAGGGAGGGGGAGAAGAGGGTTAAGAATAGTGCTGTGTTACGATTCACTTGCTATAGCTTCATGGGCATCCTATGAAGAAACAAAATTGTAGTCACATTTGATGCACCTCGTACGCATACCATGTCCAAAATGTGTAAACAAACAATGTTTAAAGACAATCGTATATAGCGAAATTTTTTGTGCCAACATATATAATTGGGTGTTACACGTCTGACACAACGTAGTTGTCTGCAGACCAAAAATAAGCATCAAATATTACAATAGTTAGATTCTTATATGTTTATAAAATAGGGCAGTAGCCTATTCACAAATGAAAGCCACTCATCTTTTCATAAGCTTAATGTATGTTGAAACCCTGCAAACACTGAAGTTTTCCTGTGATAAACCTAACAGTGTTCAATAAACAGGCAGCAACTTTCTTTGCAGAGGGTATTGGAAAGCTGGTGCACCGGCATGACAGGTGTCTCTATCTGCGTGATGATTATGTTGAAACATAGCTGAAAGATGTAGGAATATTTTTGGCAGTACTAAGTATTTTACAATTAGTATTTTCTTTCTTCTTACAGTCCATCGGAAGTTGAAAAAATACCTTTTACAAGAAACAATAACTGGGACATGATCTTTTGTGGCCATTATTCAAACATAGCAGTTTTATTGATGTTTAATATGTTCTTCGACCAATATTCACCTTCCTTGCTATGAGTTCATGTTATTTACCGACTACGCCTGCATCTGCACTGATGGTCGTCACTTGTAATCTTGATGTGAAGATTTTCATGATTCATAAATATATTAAACCACCCACTGCTAGCTTTAAATGACTTTTCCATTTCAGTATTCCAAGCTTTCTTATAGCAATTCCTCTTGCAATGACCTAGCCTTTTCCTGAATAATCAGTCAACTATTGCCTTATATCCTCGATCCAGTGAAACAACAATTTCTCTAGCTCTGAAATTGTGCCCAGCCTCGTTATAGTTATTATTGTGCTTACATTGTTACTGCATCTTTTGTTCTTTCAGCGATATGCTGTGTGCTTCACAATTGTATTTACAGCCAAAACAGGATAATCAATTTCTCATTCAATTGTTGGAAGTGTTTTACCACCTTGATACATTGTAACTATTTAACTGTATTTCATTTTTAACTTTTTTCTAATGTGATTTTGTGTTTTCTCCCACTTCCTGGTTTGAGCTCTCATTCTTACACTTCAATAACATTTAATCAGTGAAGAAACAATAGCTGTGCAATAAATTGGTTGTACACCGTATAAACACTTCGACTTCAGGTTACATAGCAAGCGATACTGCTTTCGACAGCTGCTGTGGTCAAAGAAACACGTAGAAAAGAGAGGGAGAGAGACAGCATGTATCACACATGTGCCTTTACTTTGGCCACCACGTCATGTTGTATATTTCAGTCTAAAAAATGTGGAACTGCAAATTTATGTCATTTGTACCTTATGTAACTTTGTGCCTACCTGTAGTTACCTCTGTCACATTTAAAATTATTGGTAGATAAGGGTTTCTCATTTCTGAGAAGTATATCAGTCTCGAAAAGTTTGATTAATTAACGTTATGAACATCAAAGTTCTTTTGGACATATGCTATTGCAGGCAAATGTTGCCTTATTGCAGAAAAACCCACAATAAAACAAAAAAAAAAAAAAATGGATGAAAAGCCAGTAAGTTGTAGTCAACAGACATAAAACGTACAGATAATTCCTTAAAGGAAATTAGTCATTTCACAGAAGATGACACATGGACAAGAACAGACATAAACAACACAAAATTAATTCCTAAGTGGAATATAGTCGACTGGAGAACGACGCAAAAAGAGACAGATGAAAATTATAAAACCAGCAAAAATGGGGTGTGCGAAAAAGGCATCAAATGGATGAATGACGAGTCCCAGCCATACCTGTTCTCATAATCAACTGGATTTAACACATTTTTACTAACTAAACGTAACTTGCTGTTGTAGAGTTAGAGTAACCAGACACACATTAACCAGTCCAATGACTTCAACATGCCGGCACCACATAGATAGTTACAACCGTTCATGTTGCTTATGGCATAAGTTAACAATCAAGATGCTGAGAAATAAAAATATCCAGTATTAAACACACACAACATTAAAATAAATTGGTCCAAGGTAGAGTTTAGACAACAATGCAATAAACAATTACAGTATTTTAACAACACAGTGCAGCACTGCTTGTGTGACACTGTTGTGGCATTGTTTTCAAATGCTTGAGTGGTAACAGACATTTAGGAATTCTACAAAAAAACACAGTATAGATACGACTCTAGGGTTGAGGGATAAAGAAAGTAAGGAAGAGGTGTCCCTGTATCACTACTGACATAAAATTGTAGCCAAATATAAGGTTCCAAAATGCTACAATCTCATATCACTTACGTTTTTTCTCGGATTATATGACGTATCTCCGAATAGGTGTGTGTATAATAGCTCCTTTGTGCAGCAATTCAATTAAATTAACTCCAAATACAATATTTACTGCAGTGCCTTGTGACAATACAAGAAAGACTGTGTGATTTCTAAAAAACTAAACCTGGTACAGTCTGCTATTAGCGACAAAAGTATAGTTTATGTAGAGCTTTTACATTTCAAGAAGGAAAATATGACTTCTTGCCAAGCAAATATCACCAAGAAATGTGTGCACCTAATGTTTAACTTCCCAGTATTATATCCGATATTTTGTCCTGATTCTGAACCTGAGTATCTAAGATGATGCAGTTTTTAAAACTAGTGTTTTAAAATAGTTTTCTCTAACGTATCTAAGAGTCTGTCGATATTTTGAAAGCAAAATTAGATGTGTTATGTACTATTGTTTACTAAAGGTGTAGCCACAAGTGTAAGGGGGGGGTGTTCATTGTAGTACTTATAGCGGTCATGGCAGACCTCTGCTGTTTATTGTTATTAAATTATGTAGCAGGTGAACGCCGAAGCGAAGAAAGTCTGGAACTTCTCCTTATCCCTTGCAGCCACCTTCTATTAGCGGAGACTACTCCAGAAGTTACACTTTCATTATACATGCTCGGATAGGATACCCTTAGGTGTTCACCAAAAGGGTCCATGTAGAGAGAAAACAGCAAAAAAATTTATAAACATTTTCTGTTTCTTTTATTGATAGTTCACCAGATGTACATAGCCCAATCCTTGCTAACGTACACAAATTCATTCTAGTGACTTTACCAACTTAAAATGTGAAAGTGAATTGGTGATACCGGTGCTCGATTGGACGTCATGAGTGTTCGTCCAGGCCTTTCATCAGTTGTGATATTTCTCGGTTTGCTCACAAAAAATAAACAAACTAAACTATAGAATACAAATAACTACTTTCCCCGACGGTGTCGTAAAACAGCAATATCCACATGTGCAGCTATTTTGTGCACCTACCTACTAGAGTATAATAAACTCAGTAAACAAAACAAATGAAACCATAGCCGGCAATACTGCCCAATTTACTGGTGAATCCACCCTCTAAGCTTCACAGCCTCTCTCCAAGGTCTAACACATCCTACTCCCTCCATGACGCCCCAACTAATCACGACTTAACCGGCCGTCTATTCACGTCCGTCTACTAGCTCCAATTCTAACAGACTGTTTGCAAGCTCCGACTAACCACAACTTAACCGGTCATCTTTTCCCGACTGCTCACTAGCTCCGATGGATCACGACTTGACTGGTCATCTATTCATGTCCGTCTACTAGCTCCAGGAGCTTGTTCACCAGCTCTCGCATAACCTCAAACTTAGAGGTGCGTAGGTGTAAAAAGGTACGCTGACTGGAACATCATTGATGACTGTAAAGCGGTACGGTAGTACGTCACACCGTCCTATTTGTGGCGTAATTACGTCGTCAAACTCACGTAACAACGCATCCACACCACTCGCATCCTGACGAGACATAGCAACAATCTCACCATAGGGCGCTGACCCACGTCTAACCGACGACAACAGCGAGCACTTAATCTTGGGAGCGAACTTGAAAATGAGTGCGAGAACCAAGGTCGACCACCGCCTATGTCCAATGCAAAAAGTCAGTGCCCAGGACTAAATCGGCCACAAGGCCTTCAATCACCCAAAAGGTGTGTGACCGCGAAAATCGATCAATTTTAAAATGCAAGGTCACCGACCTAATGCATTTTACCATGTGACCATTGGCCACGCACACATTCAAGGCTTCATTGGACCTAAGTTTATGCGATAAATGAGGATTCCGCTTGACAAGGAATGTCCACAGTCTCTCTCGCACGAAAGAATGTGACTAACGCCCCTATATCCAAAAGAGCAGCTCATTCTAGTCTGTAACATAGCACAGAAACAAAACAGTCGGTATGTGCTACCTTAAAACTACCCCGCCGTGAAACCCTGGCACCTGAGATTGCGGCGGTCGTTAGTTTCCCGGATAATTTGCCCTGAAATGCTCTGTCCTACCACAGCAAAAGCACAAACGTGCCTCGCGATTAACCGGGGTGCTGTTACAGTCACTGCTAATGTGGCCGAACTTAGCACAATTACTGCATCTCACATTAGCAAAATCATTTGCCAACCTTCTTACGACCCTAGTGCCCACGGGTGGATCATTTGTCCTACCCTGCCTGCGCCCAATTAGATCAAGACTGGCCCACGGTCGACGCAGCTCACTCTTATCTATGCGGCTCCACACTCGTTCTTCTTGACCAACTGTCGAAGCAGTGATCTCGGGAGGAACCGGGCCACGAACTAAGTCCTCTGGTCGTCCTAAGCTTGTTCCAGAAACACTACATTCAACTGTGTCCAACTCCAGTTGACGCTCAATTTCTAGGGCCAAAAAAACCCTGAACTGTTCCCTAGTAACCGGAGGAGCCATCGCAAAGCGGTGTACCCTAGCTGCCAGTGTCATGCGATCAACGACGCCTTGCACCATTTTTGCTTCCGCATGCCTCAGATGGAAATTCATTGCCCAAGCGTAAGTCATGACCTCACTAATGTAAGCAGGAACATTTTCACCAGGTCATTGATACCTGTCTACATACTGTTTCTTAACCGCAGACCAAGCCATGGGCGATCCAGCACCTGTTGTCACTTGTGCCTTAAAACTCTCGTATGTCATTCCCTGCTCACCCATTTGCGTGAAAACATTGCCCGCCTGACCTTCAAACCTCCCTAACAGACATGTGATAAAAAACTCATCCCGTTCGCTATCACGCATTCCAAAGAATACGTTATCGGTAGTAACGAGGAAACCCACGACATTGTTTGACTGCACTACTAAGAATCGGCACCGCATTCACGCGCCCTATTAGAACAGTATGGGCTGCGGTAATCGGGTGATCAGCGGTCAACACTACACCTTAAATGTGTATTATTAATACTATGTAAGGAATTTATGTAACCCAAAGCCCTGATTCGCAATCCCGTAACATCCTCACTTGGTTGAAACCCAACTCCTGCCTTGGTGAGATACTGACGCAATTCCAAGTACCCAAACCGCAACACAAACTCTGTAACATCACCCATGACGTCGTTATGAGCCCAACACTGAGAAACCTGTTCTAGTGCACCCTAACTATTATAGACACCTGTGTCATTCGGGGCAAAATGTTGAGAGTTCCCTCATCATAAAAAGGTTAAACAACTCGCTAAGCATGACAACCTAGCAGAGTAGTGCAGTTTTGTGCCTGCTGCTCAAGCAGACACTGCAAACACAGGCTGCCAATCTTAGTCGAGTGAAGCTCTGGCTAAGGCACTCTACTACTTCACACACACACCCGTGAGTTAACGCTCAACACTGCCACAAACATCACAACAACCAAAAAAGTCAATGCAGATTCTTTACAAAAATAACATGTATTATAAATCTAAATCAGGTACAAAAGAGCAAGTACAATCAACACACTTGCGAAGTCAAACTGGGCATGACCCAAATACACAAGAACAATAAGCTGTCAAAAAAGAATGGAGTTAAATTTCATTACCAGAAATACCTTAGTGTGAATGAGTGGCTACAAACACGCTCCATTATAGAAAAATAGGCTGCAGGGACACGTTCTGATTGTGCAAAGCTCACGGTCGCGACAACACAACCCTTATTAGCAACGATGCAAAAGTGAATTAAATGTAACAAACTGAACAAATGCAGAAAACCTAGAACGGGAAATAAAATGACAAATTGTAAACTTACCAAAGAGAAGACCAGGGAGTGTCGCCGTGGTCGCGAGCCAACACAACTGCCCACGAGCGGGCCCGGGAGAAGACTGACTGGCTGGCACACACACTCCGGCCAACTCAGCCGGCATGGAGGGGAAAGGGAGAGGGGAGGAAGGAGGGCACACACGAACTTGACCGACAACTGCAGAGCAGACACAAAGTCATCCAGGCAGGGCAATTAAACAATCATTTTGACGAGGAACTCAAGTTCTTGTCTAGGTAACCTGACTGGTAATCCGTTATCAGTATATAATGCTCAATGAAGTTCCTCTTCTCAGATAGCAGACTTGGGAGTCACAGACTCCCAGTACAAACTGACAGTGAATTTTCATAGTTTTCAATACTTATCAGCGTCATTGTAAACAACGCTGTTGAATTATTGTGGCACTTTAAAGCAATAATGGAGTTGTACTTAAAATAGGCAGTCTATTACCTTAGCGGTTGAAACTGATTTAATTTCCACTCGTTGCTTGCTGCTAGTTTGAAAACTTTCGCAGCTGTTACAAAAATTGTATTCTGGGTTGGCGATCAAACAAATTCGCGGTTTAAAAACTGTACCTTCAGAGGAAATTTTAAAAATACTAACGCATATTAAAAAAGACTAGAACACACAGAACAATATAAATAGGATGGGAGCCTAACCTACCTGTTTATAAAAACTAATCTCACCTATATCTACTCTACCAGGAGTGTTTTCCTAACTAACCCTACTGGGTACCACCAACAATGGGGGTATTACCTATTTTTTTAATGTTATATTTATAAGTATGTTTAATTTAATGAATAATGGTACGACACTTTCTTTATTTGTGTCTATATAACCCAAGGAAGATGTAAATAAAGTGTGTATTTATTTTAGCTCAGTAAAAATGAACACCACCATGTTGATGTCCCTGCGACGTAATTGGACTTGTTATTGCTTGTCTGTTTATTCTTAACTCAATAGCAACATACATTTAGTTCATTAAATTGCATTAAATCCGGATGTGTGTTGTAAGTTCGGGTATGGGTGGGACTCCGAATGGTTATAAATGTCTACAGTAGCTCCTTTGTGCTGCAATACAATTACATTTACTCCAAACACATAATTTACTTCAGTGCAGCGTGACTATGAGACAGACTGCATGGTTTGTAAAAATACATAACCTGAAACAGTGCTAATATCGACAGAAGTATAGTCATGTACGCAATGGTTATTTCACCATATTATGTACAGTACAGCACAGTAAGCATGAATTCAATAAATTCTTTTAGTTAATAAGTTGCAACCAAATCTCAAATTCTGTTCAATTTATTGTGTTTTTGCTGTTCCACTGCGTGGCCGCCCCACCTGGAAAATGCCTAGCCAATAGGCGAATTCAAGGCACCTGTGATTGGCTGATAATTCGAGATGTGGGCAGAATTTTTGCAAAATCTCTCAATAGATGGCAGCACTACTACCGTAGTTTTCACATGTGTTTGCAAAAAATTTAATAATTGGGAAGAAAAATTTATTTTTAATTGGTAAATTAATGTTAAAATATGTTCCCAACTTGTGCAATCAGAACACTAGATCACCAGTCTGTTAGAGCCAGCAGGATTGCTTAAACATACTCAAACTGATAGCTCGGTAAGTTCATTTTTAGGACGCATGCGATCTTCATTCAATTGACTTAAAATCAAAATTTATTTTCTTGAGTGGATGTTATACAATAAAGTGGATTCGTAGTAAATTATAATCACTCTGGAATTTGAATTAAACTGATATAAGCTGAAACCTACAACTAAAATGTCACAAAGTGCAAGAGTTACCTTGCTATCTTCACGCCTCTCAACTCATTCAGCACCAGTGAAATATTTGTTATTAACTAAGAAACTCTTCAACTGTAATGGTGCATGCATTGAAAACTAGCAAATTTTTCATGTTAGCTTTTAAGTAACCTGGTACATTAAATTTGCCCAGTTTTTTTAGTCTGTGTATAGGGGCCCAATATTTGAAACTGTCGGTATAATTTCGCTAGACGAATGGTGCTATTCCGCTAGCAGAATCAAAACGTGCAATTTTTGAACACACTATACTGGAATTACCATCGGAATCTAAGCCCGAAGTGTCGAAATTAATCCGCCAGCCAAGTAGGTGGCGAAATGTCAATTCCGGTAGAGAATTGGCTGTGTTGTTGAAACAAGAAAATTGCTACCCTGATTTTGTTTCAGAGTTTCATCTTATTTTATCAGGTGATGGTAAAGTCGTTAGAGGGTTATAGTTTGTGAAAACGACAGGAAGAAATATCATACTTAAGTGGATTTCTTCGGCGACGAAAGGAAATTTAATTTCATGTGTAAGGATGTCTCCGAGTTGGGCAGTGTGCGATTAATGTACCTACACAAATAAATAAATAATAGTTGCGTTACCCGTGGATGTAAATATGATGAATAAATTGTATGCAGCTAAGGTATGAATACTGTTGTTTGTATTGTTTCAGCAAGTGTAAAAGTAAATCAAACTTTGCCAAATAAAACCTAACCTACGCATCGCATAACCAATTTTGCTTGCTGGCAGGCTCGTTTATCGGCATATACTTGTGCAGAGATGTAATGGTTTTTATTTTAAAAAAGCTATCAAGTCTTATATTGGAAATACTTTAAATTAAATAACCATAATAATCATAGGGTTCGTGAGACATAATGCAGTAAGATTGTAACTCTGAAGTTGATTTCTTTAGTGTACTCTAGTTACTTTCTTGAAACTAGTATCAAAGCATTAGGCCTACTCTAAAAACACAGCTTCTAAATTATTGGTCTCACTATGATCTCACCCTCCAAACTATTGTCGTTTTTTATTATTATTATTATTATTATTATTAATTGCTTGATACGTGTGTCGTATCTTTTAGCTGGTTTTGTACCTTGCATGTTTGGTAGCTAGTGGCTGACCGGATGTAATTACCTCTTACGCTTTAGATAAGGCACGGTTTGCAGGCATATACATTGTGTGAGCATTTTGCTCGTAGCACAACCAGTGGTGTAAGAATACTTGCAAAGCGCTGTGCTTGGTTATGGAATAGAATTTTGTAAGAGACTATTTTCTTCCCACTACAGTATATATTTTAATAAAGTACTAGAATACATTTAATTAAAATTACATCAAACTTAGATATATATAGGTCATTCGGGATAAAGTGAGCACTAAAAATTTAACCTATGAAAAATATCACTAGGCATTACTGCATGTAATTCAATATTAACTATAGTTTCCTTACTGCTTGTATCATTGGCAGTGAAATACGCATTAGTTCCTTGTGTTTTCCTATTTAAATACAACACAGAAAAAAATCCAACCGAAATCGGCATAAATATATTTCATAAAATTAATAAATCATTTATTTTACTAAACAGTATCGATTCATACTGACTTCAAAATTCGTCTTACACGCGCAAGCATCAAGTGACGTGTCCAGAGAGTTTAGACACGTCTCGTCGTTAGCCGGTACGCGCAGAAAGATACGAATTTGCTGAAAGTAGAACTTCAGCAGGGTTATTTTTAGTGCTCACTCTATCCCGAACCGCCTGTGTGTGTCTATATATATATATATACACACACACAACCCCCCCCCCCACAAGTAACACCACCTCTTGGTAAGTCTGCTGACATGATTAGTCGTGCTATGAGTGAAATACTTACGCAACGTACATGCCTGTAAACCATATATTATCCCAAGAGTAAGTATTAGTTACATCCGGTCAGCCTCCTATCAACTAACCAAAGAAATCCAAAAGTCAGGAGAAAGGACACACTTATCCAGCATAAGAAAAACTATTTCGAAAGCTAAGCAAGATGATCCTTCCACAACCAATGATGAGTTAAAATACTGTGAGGTATTTTTCATAGACACATAATAATAAAGTGGCGGTAATAATTACCTACTACTGTCGCAATGTAAGTTTTGTTAGTAACCAGTAAGTTTTATGGTTATTATGTTTACCAAGTAAAATACTACTCGGTCTTAACCCTGAAAGTTCCAGTGTATAATCATTTACTTTCCCACACAAATCCACGTAGAGTAATGAATGAGCCCTACATTGTATATTTTTATATCAACGTTATCGTATATCATGACTTGTCATATCTCTTTGCACAAGACTGTACTCAAAGATACGATGGGTGCAATGAACCAAACTAAAAAATTATTGTCCTTGCAAGCAAAATAGGTTAGCCACTAGTTACATTATTTGGCAAAAGAGTAGTTTGTGTTACATTGTACATTTACACAGTTACTGAAACAATGGGATAGTGTTCATACTTCAACTGTATACAATTTACCCAATTTACCTTTCATATGTGGATTTACAGTATCTCTGTCAAAACTCATTTTTGAGGCATTATACCATCAGGCACATATGGTCTGACTCAAAAGCATTTTCATGCCATAAATCACAATTCCTTAGCCGCTGAAGAAATCCACTACAGTGTGCAATTTTACAGTTCTTCTACCTGCTGTTTTCATAAACTGTACCTCTCAAATTCTCATAAAGTTTAAGGAATCTTCTGGTAAAAGCAAAAGAATTAATAAAACAACAAAGCTTGAAAAATAAAAGCCAGCATTCCTAAAACCTCTTCCCATTAATACCTTTCAGAGTGATATTTAGGCTATTCAAATGGATAATTTACTTTTGACAACTTACTGCAGTAATTTTTTTTCTTATCATGGAGGCTGAAGATTCTGTAATAACATTGTACCTATCAATACAAAACCACAAATACAAATTGTAGCCTGCTATACATTTTCCAATGCAGCTGAATTCACCTGGTAACTATCTGATTGTGACATATGATGGCAGGGTGATTACTATGGGGAGTTGGTGTGTTGAAAGGATAGGCCTGCACTAGTCTCAAATGTAAAGCTAGGTAAATTGATAAAAGCGGGGAGGGCAGACTCTCAGTCGAGAAAAAAAATATTTTTATAGATTCCACAATATAAAATTGCAAAGTAAACCTGACTGGCGAATACTGCTAGTGAAAGGCGCTTTGAAAGACAAGTTTGTTGAAGGATCCTGTTCAGACAGTCGATGAGGGAAGCAGGTGTATTCATGCTTCATAGACTTCAAGAAGGTTTTTGACAAGATTTCTCATGGAATACTGATTAGAAAAGTGGAAAGACTGCTGGGTGACAAGCGGGTGGTTGACTGGATTAAGGACTTTCTCAGGGAACTAAGTCATACAGTGAAAGTGGGGGAGGTAATGTCAGAGGAAGGAGAGGTTACATCAGGAGTTCTGCAGAGAAGTGTGTTGGGGCCTTTGTTATTCAATGTAATGGTGAATGACCCAAGATTCACGATTACAGGTCAAATAAGACTGCAGATGACTGTGTACTACATACACCCACACAACATATAATATACATGTACACAGTAGCTAAAAGCTGATTTTTTGTGCAAGCATACTTGACATACTTATTTTACATGTAAGCCTACTATAAATAAAAATTACCTGTATCATGAACAGTTGCAAATATATGTATAATATACATACATTGAATACTGTAGCTAAATAGCTTTACATTATTAATGTAGAGACATTATGTATATAATATATGTTCTACTTATGTTCAGTGGTGGGACACTTACACAATCTTTGCACCTAATTTGAACATTACATGTTGTGGTGGCCTGCGCGGCTTCTTCTCCCTCCACCGACAGAAGTGACGATGCCAGCCTCGCTTATTTGCTTACAATGTTCCACAAAGCAAAATAGTAATTTGATCAGTCCTCATATATGCTCCGGTCTCAGCGGTGAGTTACTCTTACCTCAGGGTTCGTGGTATCGAAGAATGGACGCATGCATAACGGTAGTGAAACACATTGTTAGATCAACAGCCCAAATTTTATTACTTTTATGTCACAAAATCACGCAACCGTGCTTACATCAGCACGTACAAATTTCTTGTACAACATAAAATTAAAATTGAAGAGAACTGATTTAAAATAAAAACCCAACTAAAATAAAAATAGTACATGCTAAACTCAAATCGTGAACCGATAGTGGGCCAGCCAAGCGGTTGATACGGCTATAACTTTACATCAAATAGTCAAATAATCAAAGTTGGTTAGTAATGAAGAGTTCTAACAAGTCTTTTCACAGCCTTTCATCGTGGCCCCATGTCTTCCAATTGTGCCCCTCAGTTTACCACGTGCTAACCTCACACAATGCGGCACATGTCCTGTCTCCTCGACGGTCAAGAACAAAGTAAAGTAGCTACGGAAACCACAATGGTGTCCCCAGATACCATGGCGGCCTACCTTCCGGTTAAATGTTCTGTAACCTTCTAGCAAGGTTAAGTAACCGGTATGGATACAAATTAACCTAACTACAACGACCGAAAAATCGGCAAAATTCTGCTGACTTTAAAGACGTATTCCAATATTTTAGTAAATAATTATTACAATAAAAATTATGTTAAATAAAATCTTGGCATCGGGCATTGCCGGCCGTACACCTTGCAGTACCCACTGTGAACCCCTATCGGTATCACCCCCGCGGCACCATAACCGGACTGGCTGAACTCATCTACATATTTTCTAAATAAATACCAAAACTTGCCAACTGCAATAACTTTTAAAGGATCAATTTCTCGTAAAATATCCAAGAGCCCAAAGTTGCTTGAAAAGTCCAAACAAGACATATTTACTTTACATTTAAGTGTCATCAGAACATCGAGAACTTAGAACAGTTTTAACTTATTAAAAACTTGAGAACACATTATTACATTAAAATACTCACTAGGAATTGCATCCAGATGCGGTTTTCTGTTACTGTAATTTTTTGCCAGGCACAATAGCGGTTTTACATTTAGAGTGGGTTTTCTATGTGAATTCTTGTTCAGCAAAATTATAACCTTTACATTATTTAACTCAATGACTTACCGGTACTTAGAAAATTATTAGACTTACGATGACAAACATGGAATGCTCATATTGAAACAATTACTATTGACTTACAAAAATTGTATCAATAGGATTTTAATCATTTACAGGCAATATCTTAAAGTAGGGTGGCCGGGCAACACACTGGGACTTTTGACATTAATAAATGCATCATCCCTGCCCTACACCTAACTGATACTAGGCTGACCAGCTCTTGGTTCTGAAGTGTCAGTAACACTGGTTAGCATTAATTATGCAAACAAATAAACAACAGCAGAGACTGAGCAGAAACTCTAGAAATACAACTGACTTATTGAAAAAGTATACTCCAAGTGCAGGCTGGTCGCTTCAAAATGTACATATAACATGCAGAATGAACACCCTTAAGAAAATTATTTACGTACAATATATGTGTGTTGTGTGGGCAGCGGAATCAACTTGCAAGAGGATATTGATAGGTTGTTGTCTTGGACAGTGGAGAACAGAATGTAGAGTGTGTGCGTAAAACCAAGTTGGTGTGGCTTACTAGGAAGAGAGTGGTGAGTAGAGCATTTCGTGTAGCAGATAGAGGAAGGCACAGAATATAAGTATCTAGGAGTTGTGATTCAGGCAGATCTAAGGTAGACAAAGCAAGTAGACAAAGCAGGTGGACAGAGTGGTTAAGAAGGGATTTGGGAGGCTCAAAAGAATGTTGAAGGGGGTTAGTAGTGAGGTGAATGGAAAGGCATATTGCACGATGGTTCGTCCAGTGTTGAAATATGCTGCTGTAGAGTGGGATCTGTACGTGGAGGTGCAGGGAAGGACAGTGAGGTGGGTGATGAATAAATGGATAAGGCAGGATCAGACTGGTGAGGAGGAAAGAAACTGTAGGCCTACCATCATGATGAAGGAATTGGGGTGGAAACCACTGAGGGACAGCAGACTGGTCATGTTGTATAGGTCGATGAATGGGGAGAAGGGATGAGGAAGTTTGGCCTAGGAACTAACTAAGGGAATTTTTTAGGGAAAAGAAGTAACAGTGAGAAAATTCACATGGTGTGGAGGAGAACGGAGAGGGGTTGGTGAGGACAGCGAGGGAGTAGAATGCATTGCAGGAGGAGTTGCGAGACTGTGAGGGGGGTTGGAAGGTTTAGAAAGGAACTGAAGGATTGGTGCTGTGGGGACACTGGGCCTGCAATACTCTTCCCGATGGTAGACTGGCCATAGGAAGGGACACACTCTTGGGCCGAGCTCTAAAGCACCTTCCGCATATTTTCAGTCGCCGGCGAATCAAATTTCTCCCACCGATTAACCAAAATTCCTGTTGGAGGAGAGATTGGAGAGTATTAGCTCTGGGGTGCAGAAAATCTTTATGCAGCTGGGCTATTAGGAGAACAGCTAACTGACAATTCTTCGGCAATAATATAGGATGTTTTTGCCCCCATAGCAGGTCTGAATTTTGTATTCTACAACCCACCCTCAGGATACCATTTCCATCTACAAAGGGTGTCAGCCGTTGCACAGCAGGCGAATATAACTGGTGATGGGCAAGTCGCCTAAATTCCTCAGCAAATCCAGACTGTCTCTCCCTGATCGAAAGAGTAAAGGCTTGTTGCAACTCCTCTGCCTATAACGGGCCCGAAACCCTTACAGCTGTGGAATGCAGGTTTTTTTACGAACCGAAGACACTGGGCTACAATCCTTTTGATCTTGGTTAAATTAGAATAGTGTCCAATTTAGATCGACAATGGCGATTCCCGCAGCTTAGCATGAAGAACCACTGGTGTTCGTTCTTCCAGCTTGATTTTACAGGATACATTAGCAGGTGGTTGAGGCCAAGTTTCTTTAGACTGATGCAACCAATGAGGCCCAGACCACCACAGGGTATGTTCAACAAGTTTGGTGGAGGTGAGACCACGTGAAGCGCAGTCCGCTAGAGTGTCGGAACTTGGGACATGATGCCACCAATTCGAAGAGGTATATTCTTGAATTCTACTCACTCTTATTTGCAACAAATGTTTTCCATTGGTGGAGCGAGGCCAATCCAAACCAGTACCACAGATGAATCAGTCCATGCTTACACACCTCTCAGAGATAAGACTGCCGCATAGGTCTTACTCGAAGTCTGTAAGCAACGTGCTAAGAGTACAGCAGCAAATAGTTCAAGTTGTGGGACATTCACCTTCTTCAAAGGTGCAACTTTCGATTTTGTAAGTAGCAGGCGAGTTCAAATTGCACCAGAGGATGATACAACACAGAGGTACACCACTGCAGCATACCCTGTTTCAGAGCTGTCAGCAAATCCATGCTTTTCTCTGTGTGCCTTACTGTCGGGGTCAATGATGCAGCGTGGAACCGAAATGGTAGAGCACGCTAGCAGCTCACTTTGTATGGCCTCCCAATTCACCACGAGGTCCTGAGGCGTGGGACTGTCCCATCCAACATTGGCCAACCATAGGCACTGCATTATGTGCTTGGCCAGGAGCATCAGAGGCGATAGCCACCCTAACGGATCAAATATACGTGCCATGTCGGACAAGATCCCTCGTTTAGTGATCACAAACGTCCGGAAGTTGAAAATTGTACGAGAATGAATCCTTCCTGGGGTTCCAATGTAGGCATAATACATTCACACATGGTCTATCATTAAATGAGTAGGGTTCGAATGATTGTTGTACATCCTCAGGGGGTAAGTCTTGTAGGACCTTTAAACAGTTGCTGGAAAACTTTCGTAACTAAAATCCTCCACAGCCAAACAGTTCTTGGAGGTCCTTATGCAATTCTATTGCAGACTGTAGATCGGACGTGCCCATAACAATGTCATCCACATAAGTGTCAGTTAGAAAAACCTTTGCGGCCAATGAAAAATTATCCCTTTCATCATCTGCCAGTTGCCGCAGGGTACGTAGAGCCAGGAAGGGAGCTGTACACACCCCATAAGTAACTGTGTTCAATCTATAAGTCTGGACAGGCAGGTTCTCATCTTCCCTCCAATGGATACATTGATAGTTCCATTGGTCAGGATGTACAAAAATTTGGCAGTACATTTGCTTGATGTCAGCAATGAAGACAATACTTGGCACTCGAAACTTCAGCAACACACTCAAAATATCAAGCTGTAATTTGGGGCCACTCAACAACACGTCGTTTAGCGAATGCCCTAAGCTGGCCTTACTTGAGGCATCAAAGACTACCCTCAACTTGGTGGTACTGCTTTTAAGATTTTGGACACAGTGATGAGGTATGAAATATGATTTACTAGGCATAGCATGACCTGGTGTAATACGACTCATGTCACCTGCTGATAAGTAATCTTGCATGAAGGTCACATATTGTATCCTTAATTCTGGTTGTCGTTTAAAGTGGCGTTCCAGGGAGTGAAGGCGACGAAGTGCCACATTCCGAGACTCGCCTAAATCTGGCTCTCCCGTCTTGAAGGGTAATGGGACAACGTTTTTTCCCGTCTCAAGGCGAGCATGGGTTTCAACAAAGATCTTTTCACACTTGCTTTCATCAGGTGTGTAGGTTAGTTTGGCATCTGGCAACTCTTCCAGCATCCGTAGACGTTCCACTGCAGCTCCCAACAACTCATCAGATGTGTTTGAGGTTATAAATAGTATTAAAGGTTCTTCTAGTGAATGTGTTTGACCTGACTCTGTGTCTACCTACCCATCACAATCCATCCAAAGATCTAAAGCAATAGGAGTGCCTAGTGGTCCTACAATTTTGGCTCCCATTACAATACACGGGAACAGCTCAGCACCTACAAGCATGTCGACACAACTAGGTGTTGCATAATCCGGCCCGAAGGACCAAAATGTCTGGGTTCGGCGAATACGAAAGTGGACTGTATACAAAACGTAACGCAAGACGACGAGCACAAGCACAGCGCGACTCACCACGATTACTCCATTGTAGCGACTGCCTCTCCAAGATGGCGCCCAAGATAGCACCACCGCATCCAAGGGCCAAGCGGCGGCCAATTCAAACTCCAGGCAATCAACATGGCCTGAACAGGTACACTGTTGTATTATTGACTTTGTCCTCATGTTTCAAATTACGAACAAAAACAAAAGATTCATATTCTGGGTTTTGGTCTTGTTACATATGAAACAATGTATTGAATAAGGATGTTCTAAACTGTTCACTACGAGAACCTTATGTTTACACATATAAAGTTAAATGCTTTTGGTGTTAAATTACTGGGGTTCCAAACATCAGTAGTTGAAATTGAATCCTCGACGATTATACTATTCCCAACACAGCAGTTCTGCAAAAAACATTAATCGTAAGCCAACAGTGTTTAGATTAAGTACCTATGAACACTGAATTTATTAAGAATACCAAGATGAGTATTCCAAATTAACTAGGACTACAACGTCATAGTTTTGATTTCTTTCAGGTAACAATAGATGTTACACACGTTTTCATTCATGACAATGAATGTAGAAAATAAATCCCTATTTCCAAGATTCCCTGCGCAATATTTAATAAATACTTGCATGTTTACAATCGCTTGATGCTTAAAACTGATTGGCTGTGCGACAGTGACATCACAAAAATGAAACGATGCCACATCGTGCTATTGTAATCTTACAATTCCGACACGATACCCATACAGCACACTTGGTCACAGAAATGTCGCAACGACGTCGCAATGTCGCATTTGGGGTAACACTTGACGCCATGTCTGGTGAGAGTGAGGTAGGAATGGAGCTGCGTCGGAATGCTCTGGGCGCCACCCTGTTAAGCATGTAGCCGGGAACACGAGGCTCGATGGATCGTGGTCTGTTCGTGCCGGCGTGCCCCTCTCTCACCTGGCGAGTCGAAACAGCTGTGGATCGGGAAAAGCAGGGAGGACCTGGAGAAAGCTGCACCTTACATGGACACTTATGGGGGATTGCCAAACACCCCCATACCCTAGGGCCTTAAGTGAGCCAGTTCCAAAAGGCGAAACAAAGTAAAACACTGGGCCATATAGTTGCACACGCACGTTACGATTCTTGCTGGACGAATCAGAGTCCCGAAGAACACCACGTCTCTCTTGCTCCGTTCGCCGCGGCCGCTGCTTCCAGACTGCCTTCTTCATGCACTGGTAGAGGGAGGAGGCGGTGTAGCCAGGTGTCCTGCACTGGCAGATGGCCGGGCTGGCAGGTGTCGCACGTTGGTGTCAAGTTCACACATGCCCTGCCACTGTCACTGATCTGCCACACACACTCAAGTACCGCACATCTGCCATTATAAACCAGCGCACAACTGCCACTGACACACTCTGCGAACACCTGCCGTGACCAGGTGCAACTCCACCTGACCTGTGGCCTGGTACGACTATATACGCCCCCTCCTGAAGATGACTGGTCACGGTGGGTGTGTGCATTCGCTATGTATTCTTTTGCTGGTGTCGACCTCAACGACTGAACACTAGGGTCTACCGTGGGTCGAAGTCTCCGGCGTCATCTCCTGAGTCGTCTGGTGGTGCACAGCAGGTCTGCTGTTTCTGTCGTGGGCGGGGTCGTAGGTTGTAGGGCTCCCTCCGGTGTCTGTTGGTATGGATCGAGGGAGTAGACATTGGTGTGCCGGCCGTCGCTAACACCAGCATGTCCTGGGATGTTGTGGTCTTTATGTCCCTGACATTCTGCCACTGGCGTCTGTACAGTAGGCGTCGATGATTGAGGGCCACCAACCACGCCCCACTCCGGAAAGCGGCGAACACGAGGACGAAACCAGGCAGGTGCTCGGCGTCTGCATTTCCGTTCGTTCCTCGGTTCGGGGTTGACCCCTTCTTCCTGCTGGCCATTTGTGCTAGGCTCGGATTAGAGTAACTGGGGTTGCCTGCTGCGTCGACGTCGTTGTTGGCATCGAGGCGACTCTTCTGGTTCCTCGATGTGTACGGTAAAAGTCGTACTCTCTAGTGGTGCATGCAGTTCCCACACTTCTCGGACAATGGGTTGGAGTCTCGGCTCATCCTCATTAGGCATGGTTACTATTGGTTCGGCTTCCTGCGGCGGTGTAATAACACCAGGCGTCGACGGAAGAAGTAACGCCAGTCCCGGAGTCTTCTCACATCTGCTTTGCGAGTGTTTGTCACTCTCCTCTTGGAGTAGTGTCTCAGTTTGTGGGTGTAAGGTGTCCTCCGGTGGGGCCCGTGTCACACCCTCTGTATCTGTCTCCTCGTCAGCTGGCATGATAGGAACCACCCTTAGTTCTTCTCGATGGATCTTTCGGAGGCACCTGTCCCCATCTCGGACCAGGTAGACGTGTTGTCCAAGGCGTTTTTGCACTTTGTGGGGTCCTGTCCAGAGAGGTGCTATTCCTGCTCATAAGTTTTGTGTGCCGGCCGACACTGGATGGTTCCGAGCATAAACCAATGTCCCTACCTCCAGGGGTGCAGGTGGGTTTTCCGACACTGGCAGAATTTTTCGCACATATGCGTCTTGGTGTTGGCGGGCAACAGTAAGTTCGGCGTCTCTGCGATCACCCCAGTCCTCTGCATCCTGATGGACCTCTGGCCTGGGTTCTCCTGGAAGCGGTAGGTTGCGCCCCTGCATGAGGGTTGCCGGTGCCTGCCCTATGGCTGCGTTCACCCGACGTCTGAGGCAGAACAGAGCCTCGCCCAGATGATGATCCCATTGCGAGTGATCATCTCCAACACACAGCGGAGTTGGACCTTAAGCTCCTGGTTCTGCCTCTCTGTTGGATTAGCACGAGGGTGGTATACTGGTGTCGTATGGTGCTCCAGTTGTAGTTCGCGGCACCACCTCCTCCACTGCCTACTGAGAAACTGTGAACCATTGTCTGTTAGTAGTGTTTGGGGGTACCCCCATCGTGCAAAAAATTCCTTCTGGAGCACTTTTGTAATTGTCTAACTACGAGTGTTCGTTAGTGGATACGCCTCCACCCAGCGAGAGAACATGTCAGTTACCACTAATAAAAAACGATATCCCTTATTGGTGCGCGAATATGGTCCCATCAAGTCCAATGCTACAGCTTCGAGGGGAGTAACGGGAAGGTGGGGGGATTGTTGTTCGGTCCCATCTGCTCTCCGTGCCTTTTTCCACTGGTAGTTCTGGCAGCCTCGTACATAATCCCGCACATCCACTCTGAGTCCAGGCCAGTGGAAATACTGCATTACATTCCGCACTGTCTGATCCACCCAATATGCCCTACTAGTGCATCACTGTGTGCGAAGTTCAAGACTGTCTCTCTCGCCTCGGGGGCCACAAACACTTTCCATGCTGTCTCCACACCTGGCCGCCTCGTTTCTAACACTTTATCCCTTACTCGAACAAGCTCCACATTACCCTCGGTGCACTTGGCTATTAAGTGCAAAGCTGTAGGAGATGTTTTTTGTGTGTTAAGGACATGATTGTTCACAGCAGACCAGGTAGTCGGTCTGGACGAATGCATGATCGCCTGCAGTGAGGCGTGTTCCTTTGTTTCGACTTTCCTCTGCTGAGTTGAGTGACGTTCAGGAGGAAACATCACTGCCACGTCGTGGTCGTCCATGAGGGTTTGAGCCGGGTTTGGATCCCGTGACAAGTGATCGGGAAGTTCATTGTCAACTCCGCTGACATGCTCAGTCGTAAAATCAAACGACTGTAGTAACAGTGCCCAGCTGATAAGTTTACCCCTCCTTCCCTGCATCGTGTCCAGCCACGTCAGACACTTGTTGTCCGTCCGTAACGTGAACTGTCTTCTTTCTAGGTGAGGGTGGTACTTACGAAGAGCCCAAACTACCGCCAGGCACTCCCGTTCGTTGCTGTGATAGCGATGTTCTGCTTCTCCGAACTTGGCACTACTGTAGTTGATAATGAGTCGTGACCCGTCGTCAGCTAGCTGGTATAGGATGGCGCCGGCACCTTCCGTGCTGGCATCGGTCTGAACATAGAGTCGCTTCTCAGGATTGATGCGAGACAAAGCATGACACTGGGTGAACTGTGATTTCAACTCTTCAAATGCCTTCTGGGCACGTACATTCCAGGCATATTTTCTTTTTACAGACAACAAGTCAGTGAGAGGGGCGGCGATTGTGGCGAAGTGCGGTATGTAGTTCCTCAACCAGTTCGTTAATCTAATGAATCGTTGCATTTGTTTCCTGGTTGTCGGAAATGTGCTGTTCGCAATTTTGTCCAGGTGTTCAGGATGGGCGTAGTTACCATCCGGCCGGATCACATGCCCTAGGAAGTCGACAGAGGTTCTACCGATGTGGCACTTCTGGGGGGAGACGACAAGTTGGTGCACTGCCAGTCGTTCTAACACTAAACTCAGATGGCGTATATGGTCCTCCCATGTCCGGGACCAGATGATGATGTCGTCGAGGTACGCTACGACAAACTCCCCGATGTACCCCTCCAGCACCTGCGTCATCATGTACCGGAAGGTTGAGGGAGCGCACTTCAGCCTGAATGGCATCTTCCGAAACTGAAAGCGGCGCCCTTCTGGTGTCGTAAAGGCTGTCTTCTCACGGTCTTCTGGACGTATCGGTACTTGCCAATAACCTGACTTTAAGTCTAATGTCTAGAACATTCGGCCATCACCCAGTTCTGCCAAGGCCTCATCAACACTGATCCGCGGTGGAGGGGCACTCTCTTTCACCAGGTTGAGCGGACGGAAATCAGCACAAAAGCGCTGTGTCCCATCCTTCTTCGGCATGAGTACAATACGGGCATTATATCGATTGTTGGACAGTTCGATTACACACTCCTTTAGCATCTCGGCGACTTGCTCCCTGATGACCCGTTGTTCATACATCCCGTAGCTTCTAGGACCAGTGTAGAGTGGGTCTGGGTTAGATGTCAGTATGGAGTGCTCAGCTGCTATGGTTGTCTGAAGTAGGTCAGAGAAAGCGAAGACATCTTTCCGTTCATCCAAGAGAGCTTGTATCGCTGTCCTGTATTCGGCTGGGACCTCGTTGTCCAGGTCACCCAGGTGAATTGTGTGTTGGTATTAGGCCGCCAGTCGACAGCATACACTGCGCGTCGTTCCCCGGCTCCCATGTGGACCCTCTTCGCCGCGACCTCTATCACTGCTGCTTGTTGCTGCAGCCATGGTTGCCCCAGCACGATGGGCTCTCGTAGGCCTTCCACGACCAAGGCTTCGACTTGAGACGTCTGGTCGTGTATCCTGATCGTCAGGTCGGTTACGCCCTGTGTGGCGCTGTGCTTCCCTCTGGTGGCCAGCTGTAGCACGCAGGGTCCAGATCGGATCTGTGATGAATCAACGAGTGTGGATGCGACGAACGTATGGCTGGCGGCAGTATCAACTAATGCAGCAGTTGGTTGGTTGTTGACTACGATCGGGATGCGGAGTAACTGATCCTCCTCGACGGTTAATTGTCCCAAAAATGGCTCTGAGTCTGTGTTGGTCGTGGTCAGGTGTGTCTGGCGATTGACAGCGGGGAGGTCAGCAGCTGGCCTGACCCCCACCTTAGGCATTTCCCGACGGCGGGCATGTGGCATTCCTAACAGGGCAGTCCCGGTGTCAGTGAAACGTGTTCGCTGGGCAGGTGTGGCACTGTGGCGGTCGAATGTCCTGTCGCGAGAGTTGTGGGTCGGACGCAGGGTCGGCAGACCGCTGCGCCTCAACCGCGAGTTGTCTTCAGCCCGTTGGTGTGCCGCTATCGCGCCTATTTCTGGTGATGGGGGCCTCCTAGTCCGCCCGTCCTAGTGTCTGTAATGGACGTCCCATCAGCCATTTGACAGCCCTGTCGGCGACGGTTGCTCGACGAACGTATTCCTCCACACTTTCACCCTTCACTTCTGCCAAAAATTGTTGGAGTTCAAGTCGCAGACGCGGGGTTATGCTGCTAAGTGCGTCCTCCGGCGGCGTGGTTGGATAGATTCGCCAGAACAGCCGGATTTTCGTGGCTATGAACCTCTCTTTCGACTCTGTGTCCTTTTGTCGTTTACTATAAAATCGCGCTTGACTGTCTGCTATAGCCTCCATGGACCCGAACCGATACCGTAGGCTATTCGCGAACTCGTCCCAAGTCATTGTTGCATGTCCCCATATTCTCCACCAGTCCTTTGCGGCACCACGCAAGTTGCTAATCACACTATCAACCCACTCATCGTACACTACGCCGTAACGTAAACACAGTGTTTCGCACTGCTGCAGAAACTGGTCCACGTCCTCGTGCATGTGTCCAGAGAACTCGGGAAGTTTCATTATAAACCCACTCTCTTGGCAGGTTGTCGCGATGGCTCGAAGTGCAGTAGTTGAGGCACTGGGGGATGGGTGATGGGTTATTAGGTTTGTAGCTTGTGACGTATGACCTTGAAGCGTGGGAGGGGGCCTCGATGACACACAAGTTGGGCAAGCGAAAACGCCCTCACCGAACGTGACAAGTTCCGTGGTGTGCTAACATCTGCGATGGCGTCTTGTTCGACAAGTCACACAAGTGGCCATCTCCTTCCCTTGTCTGTCAGATGTTGGCGAGTCACATACTTCGGCCTGCCTTGGCGGGCTGTAGTCAATAAGCTTCTCCACTTTCACCCTCTGTTTCCCTTTCCGGTTCTCCATGGCGCATGTGCAGCACTGTTGCAGTACTTCTCCGAAAAGTAAATCAGGGAAGGCTTGTAATCCACACCTAACAAACTCCTTGCTGCTCATTGTGTGCAATGGTTAGATTTCTGTCTGGATCTAGTTCTGTGTATTGTTTCCTGCTCTCGCTGACGTGCGGGCTGTGATGTAGCTGGCTAAACAATGCAAATGTGGCGATCCTGTAGTGAAGTGTCGTCTTCCAGTCCTTCTCTGTGTAGGTTGTACGTCGATTTACACTGCGATATTCACGCCAAAGCATTGGGCGCCATGACGCCGTGTCCGGTGAGAGTGAGGTAGGAATGGAGCTGCTTCGGAATGCTCTGGGCGCCACCCGGTTAAGCGTGTAGCCGGGAACACGAGGCTCGATGGGTCGTGGTCTGTTCGTGCCGGCATGCCCCTCTCTCACCTGGCGAGTCGAAACAGCTGCGGATCGGGAAAAGCAGGGAGAACCTGGAGAAAACTACACCTTACATGGACACTTATGGGGCGGTCCACACCCCCATACCCTAGGGCCTTAAGTGTGCCAGTTCCAAAAGGCGAAACAAAGTAAAAAACTGGGCCAGATAGTTGCACACGCACGTTACGAATCTTGCTGGACGAATCAGAGTCCTGAAGCACACAACGTCTCTCTTGCACCGTCCGCCGCGGCCACTGCTTCCAGACTGCCTTCTTCATGCACTGGCAGAGGGAGGGGCGGCGTAGCCAGGCCAGGTGTCCTGCACTGGCAGATGGCTGGGCTGGCAGGTGTCGCACATCGGTGTCAAGTTCACACATGCCCTGCCACTGTCACTGATCTGCCACACACACTCAAGTATCGCACATCTGCCATTACCAACCAGCGCACATCTGCCACTGACACACTATGCGAACACCTGCCGCGACCAGGTGTAACTCCACCTGGCCTGTGGCCTGGTACGATGACACACTCCACAGAAGTCATATTGTAACGTCCTAGTGACGTTGCCATGCAACCAAGTTCTGACCCTGGCCTTTGTGACGGACATGCGACATCGCAGAGAAACCTTTGTGTTACTTTTTAGTCATATTAGAGTTTATACAATGTTATTATTATTTCTTTCTTTCAAATGTTCTCATAATTATTCGTAAAATTTATTCTTTATAATTACTGTAACTGAACAAATTTCTAAAGTCTCAAAAATATTTATATCGTGTGAATGAGTGTTAAGTAAAATAGTACTTAAGTACCCATGGTGGTGGTTGTCTTTTTCGCGAACATAGGGAAACAAGTTAATACATTTGAAATTGTGTAGTGTTGTGAAAGCCTATGAATTCAGTCGGTTTATAGGATTTGTGTAACTGTAGTAAGTATTTATTTAAAATATAAAATCTTCATGACATGAATTAATTTGTCTATTGTTTTATATATTTGCGAAGTACATATATTCATTGGTTATAATTTCAGTTAGGCACATTAATTTAATTTTCTTTCTTGTATTCCAGCCCGTAGATGAAGAGAATTTTGCGGACTGTAACAAAATATGTTCAAAATTAATTATAACAATGATGTGCACCTGTGAATCACTTTGAGGTTATGTCTCAGTCTACATCCTTATATTAAACATATCACAATGCGGTACAACATAATTAATTCCTTCAGTGAATACTTACACAAAGTGTCTGTTACAATTAGGTATTTTTAAAGTAAAATGTTAATGCCAAGCTCTTTGAAGTGAATTCCCTTACAGCATGGTAACGTCCCATTAACTTCGCAGCAACGTCGCACACCAAAAAGTGTGACGTCCCAGAAACGTCGCAGTGATATCCCAGCAACGTCGCAGCGAGGTTGCTGTGCGACGTCACAGCGAGGTTGCAGTGCGACGTCGCAGCTAAGTTGCTTTGTGATGTCGCAGTGAGGTTGCCATGCGACGTCACAAAAAGCGGACAAATACACGTCCCTGCAACGTTGCTGGGACGTCACTGTGACGTTTTGCAATGTTTCTGGGACGTTACACTTTTTGGTGTGCGACGTTGCTGCGACGTTTTTGCGACGTTATCGTGCTGTATGGGTAGGGACTATGGTCGTTTCAAAAATAGGAATTTTCACATTCCGACACTCGCTATCGAGTCCAACACTCCTCTAGAAGGAATATTCCGACAGTTTCAAAAATTGGGCCCCAGTTGCGAAACCAACAGTTATGCCTTGCAGGCGGGTAGCAAATGAAAACAAGTGTCCTATTTCATCATACGCGAGTTAGCCAATAAAAACGCGTTTTCAACGCTTTTCGGCAACATTTGAAAATATGGCATTTTCATAGCTCTATAACTTGAAAATTAAACTGCGCGCGAATTTAATACTTTATGTGGTTACATTTGGTGCGAAAATATTTCGGAACAATCTTGTAAATATTAAATTGTTTTTCTAGGTACTATCCTCATTACATCTGTAAACATAAAAATTAAAATTAGAGAAAATTAATTTAATTGTTTCTCAAATGAGAAAAATTAAAAAATTGGAAAAAAAATTAAAAATAAAATAGTAATTACTGATTACTAAAATACTATTTCTGATAGCGAAATGCTACAATGTAAAGGTGCAGCTGTTTTATTTTGAGAGAAAAACTGGTTTTTGGGTGAGTAACAGGGGTGAGTTTGCAAGTTATGGTTAATAAACCAAAACTTTGACTTGGCTACTTGAAATTGAATGGTGTTACAAAGATGACATCCGAGCCACAAACGTAAAGAACAGACAAAAATAATCTCCTAAATTATTGTGCATTAAAATTTCAGTAGCTAAGTAACCAAAGTCAAACCGATGTATAGGGTATTTTAAAATGAGAATATTTTAACTAACAAAATAACAAAGGGGGTTTTTAAAAACAATTGTTTATATTTTACTTTATCAAGTATGTGAAGGTCTCTTTCTGCAGAGCACCATTTAATGTGTGTTTAATTATTAATATATGAAATTAACTGTCAGAATAGTAGTAGTTTTTGAACTTAAAATTTTGTTTCCCTTACAGTGTACATAAACATGTGCCCACACATCCTATAAGTAGCCTTCTTTTCACGTGCTGTTACTGCCCTGTAATTTAATACAACTTACATAGATTTGCTTTTTCGTCGAAAAATATAGGGTTTAATTAATTATGAAATATGGCCTAGAAAACATGGAAAAGTCTGCGATTGCAAAATGGAGATTGAGTGGACTCATTAAATATGTTTTTTGTATTTTTGTGTGTAATGACACTTTTAATTTGGTTATTGTATTGTTATATAATGGGGACAATGCATTTATTGTGTATGTTACTCCAAATATTATATAGTTATTGCCAAATTTAATGTACAGGCTATGTTTCATATAGCCTTTAAACAAAATTAAAAGTAAATAAATGATACTGTTAGTACAGGAAAATCTGATTTTATAGTTTATTTTGAACAGACTGTGTTTGGCTGCCATTTTCTGGCATTTCTTTGTGATATTTGCTTTGCAAGAAGTTTATATTTTCCTACCAGAACAGTATTCAATGAATCTGATGCAGTGAAGCTGTTTTTACTCTTTTAGTTTAATTAGTTGCTAAAGAATGTGGTAGTTTCCACTAATAGACATATGTGGAATTAATTACAGCCCAGCGTTAGGGCTAGTACCAAGAAAAACAATTTAATATTTACACGATTCTTCCTAAATATTTTTGCACCAAATGCAACCACAAAAAGTATTAAATCCATTCATATTTTAATTTTCAAATTATTAAGTTTTGAAAATGTCATATTTCCTAACGCTGCCATAAACACTGGAAACAAGTTCTTATTGGCTAACACTAGTATGGTGAAAAAGGACAGTTAGTTTCGTTTGCCGCCCACCTGCAAGGTATTATGGTAGGTTTTGAAACTGTACACTGACTTAAATGCTGTGCAAATTTGATGCACCTGCAGGTCGATTACGGATCTTTTAGAGCATGGCGCCTTGGTTGAAACGTGTAGTTCGTAAGTCGGGTTTCCTAAGACTCTGTGAGAAAATTTCGATTACGTTTCTGTCCGTCATAACAGTTTCGTGTTACCCAAGGCGTCTTACGTAATACGCTTGAAAAACACATGTTGGTACTTCTGATGCTCGGTTGTCACTTCTAAGCACAGGAGTTGGTACCACAATTACGTATTCGCTGGCCAATCAAGAAAAAGAGGTTTCATTTGTCACCGTTACAAGCTCATTGCTCCATGTTTATAAACAAGTTTCTGATCATCGTTATAAAACATAACCATATCTGCAGCGCGATGGAAAATAAGTAAGTACGTTATGGTAATGTGAACATAATGTTTAATAATATCATTGAAAATCTTAATGTTTTGTCAGAACTTTATGATTGTTAAATTTTGGGTCAACTCCATAAAATTATTTTAACATAAAGCATTTTTTTAGAAACATGTAGAAGTAAATTTAAACAAATTCCGATACGTGTCTTTCTTTCACAGGCCAAAAGCGGTACGTGGTGGCCGAGTGACAGCTGTGCAGTGGGAAGATTTGGTAGAGTTCATGTTGGCCCACCCTGACTTTGCCACAGGTCAACTCATGGGTCCGCAAGGAGTGAGAACTCTAGCGGACATGTGGCAGGTTTTGGCCTCCAGGTTAAACGAAAAAGGCCAAGAAAAAGGTGTTGAACAATGGAAGAAAGTATGTACCAGACCTAACACATATTTTGAAAAGATAATATAAAGCAGATATTGATTTGTGTATCTAGGCCTATGCACTTTAATACATGCTTTACTAATCGTTTTAAATGTTCCATATTAGCCAGGTTAAAACAAGTTTCTTTTGTAATAAAACAAACATTTAGCCTTAATGTTTATATAATTATTTTTAGAAATACTGGTATTGTTCCTTAACAGCACTGTTGTTAGCGTACCACAATTAGTTTTAAAAAAATACAGTCTACTAAATAAAGTTGTGTTAATATCTTGCAAAACACCAAAACATATTTTAAAATAACGTTCATAGGTAATTTACATAGACCCCTACACATTCATGGTTGATATTCATCATGCAAGCATAACCTTAAAATTTATCTTATTAGGGTATTATATTTTAGGATTGGTTGTCCATGAAATAGCATATTGTCTTGGATGTAGGCCCTACTTGAAATACATAGTTTTGTATGACAAATATAAGCAGTTTGCCAAAGATTTGTAAAAGTTATTAGGTCCTACTTTGTGGTTGTTTAAAGTGTTATTAAGTTGATTATTTGCAAAAGGAATACATACATTGTCAAATTCAGTTTTCTAAACTGTGGAGTACATACTTAATTAAACATTCTTTTGGCATGTGTATTTGTTAACAGTAGATTAGGTGATAAGCTTCAAAAAGCAGGTAAACCTAATTATTTTAGAAATGTACAGGCAGTGTTCCAATTTTACAGTTATGTGGTATTAGTAATAATAATAATAATAATAATAATACTAATAATAATAATAACACATTGAGGGTATTATTCATATAAAATACCTAATAATAAATTCCCTTGCAATTGGGCAACTGCACAGAGGCAAGCTCTTACTCATTAACCTATTAAAACCCCTCCCAAACTTTCCAACCCTTCTATCGTTACCAACTCCTCCGAAAGTAAATTCCCCTCCCTCACAGATGTCCTAAGCATAGTCTGCCTACCCTGTTCTGTTCTGCTCATATTTTAACTAGGCCTATAATTCCGTCTTCATATATACTCTGCCTAGTTAACGGGCAGGCTAACTTACCCTAACTTACCCCAGCCTCACAATCTATTTACCACTTACCCTAACCTACCCCAGCCTCACACTCTATTTACCACCTTTTACATCCTGACCAGCCTTTACACTCTTCTCTCATCATAAAAAGATTCTCACCCATATTCCTTCAACATCACAGACTGGCAAAAGTGCCCTTCGTCCCCACCAGCTGAACTTTACCTTCTCTGTTTATCTTCACCCACCTTATTGGTCTTATTTGTACCTTCTTGAGCTCCCGCACCTCCAATTCGACGTATGGGTCATACTCTGCTGCCTTTTCCTTCTCTGCACTGCTTATTCCCTTAAAAACTCTTCCCAGCATTCCAAGAGCCCTTTTCCTGTTAGACAATACACAATAAGTCACTCTGCAACATTATGAGTTGGTAGTTGTATGTATTCTGAAAACCCCTCTACAATATTAGTATTTTCACGTTTTAAATTTTGTTCTCTAGAGGTCCACAATTGTATCCGATCAATGTTTACCTGCAACTTGTTCCCTCCACTTATCTCTGCATATAAAACACAGACATCGACAAACAATCACATTTTACCACACGCACCTAAGTCGTTTCCTAATACTATATGTGAGTGCGGTAAATATCAAGATTCACTACTCATGTTAAAACTAACAAAAAACCTACAGAAATGTACTGTTAACAATTAATACAAGTGAATAATAACAGAAATTAGTAGTTGCGATTGATAATTTTGCCTACATTCTACCAAATCGCTAGTGGGTAGGGCTATGAAGATCAGGGAAATTGTGGGGTAAAAGTACGTAAATTAATAAAAATAAGTAGCTGAAATTCATTATTTACGATTAATTTTACGTAAATATAACGAGAAAAAACATGCACGAGCACAGAAAAAGTTTACTATATAAAAGCTCGATAGCAGAGAGGGCTATGAAGATCAGGGAAATTGTGGGGTAAAAATACAGAAATTAACTATAGTAAATAGCTGGAATGTACTATTTACTATTAATTTCAGTGAAATGTAACTGATATTAATAGCTGCCAGCAATAAATAAACCTGCACTACAAAAATTTTGTAATGGTAAAGGCATGTAAAGATCTTGGAAATCGTGAAGTTAAAGTACACAAAATATTACTAATAAACACACAAAAAGTATTTTATACACATTAACACATACAGTGTAAACTCATTCTAGCACCAACTTAAGGTATTAAATTAAGATTAGCATATTGCACTAATGAACTAGTACGTATTCAGTAAATTCACGTTGTATGCATGTTGAACCGATGTTACACGTCTTTGATGGCCATTCTAAAACATATTTAACACATTACATTGGCCAAGTTAAGTAACGAACACTAAGTAACATACATTTTTATAATAAAAGATCAGTACTTACGCAACTGGATCGGGATACAAATTCTTCGCCAGAATCAGTAAATTATGAATTTGTTCCACTTTCGTCACGGTACCTTGGTCAATATTTCTCCACACATGTCGTATGCAAAACATATTCGCTGATGTGTATCAATCAGTGAAATGTAAGTACTGTAATACCTATTATCCACGAAAGCAGCAATTTCTAAAAGTCCAAAAAACACACACTACATACATCACTATCACGCCTCGAACCATTCTTACTTGTTACGGTCATTTGTACTCACACCATCAAATTACCCCTCAATACACACTCATATCACTGTGAAAACACGTGTGAGAAGCATGACAGTTTCTTTAATACTGATCTACAAGAATAATGAACAGTTGGGTAATGTATTAGACCTACTTTCAATAGATAACTTGAGTAGCACATCAACAGACATCATAGGGAGCACGTAAAACAGGAGAGTCTGGCTTAGGATTTATACGAAATACGGCAAATTTCAAAGTAAGTAAACTAAAATTTTCTTTACGTACGACTACTTTTCACAACTGTAGAAACATTTTTTATTAATACACTTTACTTGTACTAATTCCAATAGTCTGGCCGGTACACGATGAGTAGTGTTTCGTAATATTTACCAAAAATATATTATGAATTTAATGTTGTCTTTGTATAAAACACAATACTTGCTACGTAATAAACTGATAATTACACATGTGTGTTACGTGCAGCTGGGGTATATACGCATAATTTGTTAGTAATGATGTCATTAATGGTTTGATGAATTGGCTTGCAGATAGTAACTATCTTTAATACACATTTGGAATACAAATGTTTCAATCTATCATACCAAAGAATTTTTTTATATTTCTCTGTGAAACAATTTACACCACAAATTAGTGATAACATTGATATAGCACTATTAAAGTTCCAAGCATTGGTTTCTGAGATATATCTATATTTTTTAAGGTATGGCGTGATTTGCGTCGGAACACAAGAGCCAAGAATGCTACAATAAGAGCACAACATGCCAAAACTGGCAACAAAGAAATTACTGGCAGTCTGACGTCTCTAGGAAAAAAAGTTTTGGCAGTTATTGGGACAGAGTCCAGCACTGGAATCCCATCTTTGTCTCCTGTTGGTTTGGTATGTACATGATAGGAGAGTAACAGAAGTTTAGTAGTTTTGATCTGTGTTTACATTAAAGATTTTTTTGTGTATTTTAGAGGACACCGAACATGCAGGCTATAAATGCAGCACCTTTGCCAAGGCCTATTTCACACACACAGCCGTCCACAAGTTCAGCTCCGCTGCTTTTCCCTCAGCCTTCCAGTAATTCACAGGTATGTTACAAGTAGATTTTAAATATGTATTGAAAACTTGCCACACTTAAGCTGGTTTTACACTACACAATTTATTTCTCGCACAGTTCCTTGCGCGCAATCGTTCATGCGATAATTGCATGCAATCTCTTATAGTCCATTTTACTCGGCTCAATTTCCCCACACAATATAACATGCAATTTGTTTTCTTCCTGCCAAAGTTTAGAACAAATGGATAACCGAAAAGCAAAAGATGTGCACCTTTGTCTATTGTTTAATATTTTAGGAACAAGAACAAATCGTAAATATAGG
>PNEQ01109342.1:0-39186 GCA_003012365.1 Medauroidea extradentata
AAAGGACGTCGTCGACAAAATGGCCGACAAAATAGCCGACAAAATGGTCGACAATCCAAGATGGCCGACAAGATGTACGACAAAATGGCCGACGATGGCCGACAAGATGGCCGACAAGATGGCGGCCAAGATGGCGGCCGTGGCTCCGAGCTCCGATGCCACGCGCCACCAAAGTGCACCCCCTATTCCTATCTACTTGGAAAGGTTACTAGTCACTCACAATGGTGGACCCAATGAAATAATACCGAAGAATCTTTCTGGCCTAGAAACACCTTCTTCCTACTACTTTCTGCGGTCCCACTCGCTGGACACCCTCGAACATTCGTCGCAATCCAATACTTGTCACTATCACTTGAGATCGCAACAGGCACCTCCCAGCCAAAAACTCTCTCGCTCCTGTTGAAGGTTCCCCTTATATACCCACACGTACATCTCGAATTATCTCGGCAAGTCTCTGTTCTCCAACCTCCTGGAAAGATGTCACTTCAAAGTCAAGCACCCCCTCGAGAGATAAAGTGGGAACAGGATCATTCCAGATCACGATATTTTCCCTTGGTTACCCGATACTGGGTGCAGGTTGTTATCATGGTGTAATACAATCCATGCAGAACCCGAGGAGGTCTTTTAGGACTGCCGCCACTGTATTTTATTTCACCGCCCTGCCCGACAGCCACGGCACCGAGGAGTGGGTGAGAAGAGGAGTGTCCTAGCTCCGCCACCACAGTATCGCTATACACTGCCCAGCCAGACAGTCGCGGCTCGCAACACTGCCCCCTCCTCAAGTCTGTTCGTCCCGAGCAGACACAACAGACTCTGGTCCATCATAGAGAGCCAGTCTGTCAATATGCACAACCACGGGTTTTCTTGTCCGAGAGCCCTTGCGAACTATCCGGAAAACCACACCATTTATCTTCTTGACAATCTGGTAAGGGCCTTTCCAGCATTTCTGTAGTTTCGGACAGTTATCATTTCCGTCGTTGTGGGTTATACAGCCACACCAGCTTTCCTTCTTGAAATGTCTTTTCAAGTCCCCTCCGATCATATCTCGTTTTCATCCAGCCGGTGTTGACTCTTAAATGTTGCCGAGCGAAATCATGGACTGTGCTCAATTTGCGATGCAGTTCGTCAGCAAACACCATCGGTGAAGCAGGCTGTTCTTCTTCTGCTGGCCTCCCGAACAGTAGATCACTTGGAAGACGAAGCTCTCGCCCTAACACCATCTTCGAAGGTGTTACCCTTGTGGCTTCATGCACAGCTGACCGATATGCAAGGAGAAACAGGGGCACCTTGGAGTCCCAGTCCTTTTGATTGTCGGCTACAAAAATGGACAGATGATGTTCTAAGGCACGATTTAACTGCTCGACCATCCCATCGAATGAGGATGCAAAGGAGTAGTCCGTGTCTTCTTCATTCCCAGAAGTTTGGTCACTTCCTGGAATAACTTGGATTCAAAGTTGCGGCCCTGGTCGGTGTGAAGTTCGAGGGGCACTCCAAACATTGAGAATACATGCTCCACTAAAGCATCGGCCCCTGTGCTAGCATCTTGGTTAGGTATTGGTATGACTTCAGGCCACTTGGTGAAGTAGTCGTGCGCCACCAATAGGTATCGCATCTTCCTTTCACTCACTGGCAAAGGACCCAAAATATCTAATGCCATCCTCTCGAACGGGTCTCTAACAATGTACTTACCACACCCTCTAGTTCTTGGTCCCTTTCTTGCTGAACAAGCATCACATGTTCGGCACAACCTCTCGACATCATCCCTGTAATGTAGCCAATAGTATCGCAATCTAACTTTGTTGAGAGTCTTATTAACTCCAAAATGTCCTATAGCTGCTGAAATATGAAGTTCCTTCAGCGCCTATGAAACTCTAATTTCTGGGAGTACCAGATGTAGGCGTGTTTCTTTGCCATCTCACTTTCCCAGTTCCGGTACAGGACACCATTTCTCAGTGATAGAAAATCTCATTATGCCCAGTATGCCTTAGTTGTAGTACTTCTCTAATTAGATAAATCGGCCCACTCTGGGCGCTGGCCTTTTTCCTTCCATTCAAGTATTGGCCCAAGAGCAGGGTCCTTTCTCTGATCTTCGCCAATCTTTTCATCGCTCCATGAAGAAGGTTCATTGCCAGTTGTGAACTCTTGGATTCTTGTTATCCGAGCCGTTGGTGTCTTCCCAGCTTTCCCTTCTTGACGATCACAATGAAAACACATTGGCTCACATGGCCTCCTGGACAGTGCATCAGCATTGTTGTGTAAGCGCCCAGATATTTGCTGTATTTCAAAATCGTACTCTTAAAGGTGCTGCATCCACCTCGCTATCTGTCCTTCTGGGTTTTCAAAATTCAGTAACCAACGTAATGATGCATGATCTATTAGTAGAATAAAATGACTTTCATATAAGTAATGTTACAAATGTGAAATATACTTTTACATTGCCAGGAGCTCCCTGCGAGTTACACAGTAATTTCTTTCAGGCTTATGTAACACTTTGCTGAAATACTCTAATGGCCTCTATTTTCCATCCTGGACCTGTGACAACACAGCACCAATTCCCACATCACTCGCATCAGTGTCTAAAATGAACTGTCCATCACTACTGGGATAACCTAGGACCAGAGGTGAAACCAAAATTTCCTTTAATTTTCTGAATGAGGATTCACAATAGGGGTCGAGAAAAACTTTCTTTTAGTGTCAGTTAACTCATGTAATGGCTTTGCTATTGTGGCGAACCCATGCACAAAACGCCGATAGTAAGCACACAGTCCAAGGAAACTTCTTACTTGAGTCCGATCATTTGGACGTGGCCAATCTCTAATTGCTTTTGTCTTCTTTGGATCTGTTTCTATCCCTTCAGCCGACACTACATGTCCCAAAAATTTCACTTTCCTTTGGGACAAATTACACTTTTTGGGAACTAGCTCCAAATTAGTTAACTGTTATCCTCTGCAGCACTGAATCAAGATGTGTCAGGTGTTCATCAAATGTCTTCCCTGTAATCACAATGTCATCTAAATAAACCTGACAAATATCCAAAGGTAGTACTCTTTTTCTATAAGTCGTTCAAATGTTGCTGGAGCATTGCACAGTCCAAAAAGCATGACCTTGAATTGCCAATTTCCGTTCCCATGTACTGAAAAGGTAGTATTCTCCCTATCTTCGTGGCCACTTCACATTGCCAGTAACCGCTTTTCATGTCCAAGGTTGAGAACCACTGGGATCCAGCCAGGCTATGCAGAGTGTCATCTATCCAAGGAAGTGGTATGTGTCTTTTCTGGTCACATCATTCAGCCGCCGGTAATCTACACAAAATCTTGTTGAGCCATCTTTTTTCTAAACCAACACAACTGGAGATGATCAGGTGTTCGATTGTTCTATCACATACAGATCCTTCATTTCCTTTAGAATGTCATCAACTACCTCATGTGAAGCAAGAAGCAAATGTCTAGGGGGTTGCTTGATAGGTCTGGCGCCTCCTGTATTAATATGGTGGCATGCCACAGATGTCCTACAAGATCATGTGAACCACATGAAAAAGCATTTTGATTCTTTACTAAGAGTTCTACAACAGCATTTTCTTGTCTCCAGTCCAGGTTTTCCTTTGTCCTCTTCAAAGGTTCTGTAAGTGGTTCTGGCAGAGTACCCTTCACATGATCCTCCCTTAAGACCTTAGACTCAGTAGTGTTTATCTGAGAAACCTGCTTACACAAGCCAATCGTTACCCCCTCCTCAAGACGAATTGCCTTGTCAGTCAAGTTCATCATTCTAACAGAGAAATTATTTGATCTAAATGAAACCAAAGTTCTGGCTATAAGTACTCCATCAGGGAGGTTACTCCCTCTTCTCACAGGCTCGATTAATCCTAGGCGCCTTACAAATTGTGCTATACATTGCCCTGGTATCACAATTTCGCTAGAATAAAGGCAACACAGTAGCCTGACAACAAACTACAGGGCAGCTGACTGGTGATTTTTATTCTGGTCGTGGTATCAGTACCAACTCGATTTCACCTACCATCAAGACCCCCAGTCGAGTGTCAATGCAGCATCCTAGTTTCCACAGAACATCTAGTCCCAGTAAACATGCATCCACAATATCCGCTATGTAGACTTCATGTTCTATTTCTAGTTCACCCAATTTTAGTTGCACACACTTCTTCCCTTTCACTGGTGTTGTCTCACCAGTTTCAGTGGTTAACATGCGCACTCCAGTACTTTGATCATATGATTGCTGGGGGAAAGGCCTAATGATGTTTGGTCTGACGACAGTAATGTTCGCCCCTGTATCTACAACCATCTGAAAGGGTACATCATCCAGGCTGCCATCCACCAGCAATGCATCAAATTCCTGTTTCACCGAACATACTCGTAGGAATTGTGGTGCATTACCTCCAGCGATCACCGACCTTTGCCCCTCAAGATCGGTGTTTACATGTTTCCCGAATTTTGAACTATTTGGTTGGTCTCACCTGGTTCTGAGTCTTGGTTTCTTCGCTGATACTGCCGACACTGGGCTCTCAGGTGTCCAGGTCGTCCACATTTCCAGCACTCTGGCCGCTTTCCTGGTCGAGGGCAGTGTTCCGAAGCTCCAACCATGCTGGAAATGATGATAATTGCTGTCTTAATTTCCTTCAGGGTATTCTCGATGCTGTTCCCCTCTTCTTCGCTTGTTACTTTCGCTGCTCTCACCATACCCTGATTCGCTGGCACCTGCCTTGCTGACTCGACTTCAAGTGCATGGGCTAGAGCATCTAGCATGGTACGAGGTGCTGCCAGGCATACTGCTTGTCGCAACTACAAGTCTGGAGTGGCATCAACAAAGAACCCAATTGCAAGCACATCTCGCGCCTCCACTGGACACCCTTCAAGTGACAGATGGGCTAGTCTCACAATGTCTTGCCAAAGTTCCTGAAGTGACTCCCTAGGTCGCTGGCTACGGCTTCGAAGTTGGGCATGTCGTAAATAGCGGTCCACGAAGGGCAGCTCCAGGACAGAGACTAACGTAGAATACTCCAGGCGATGTCGTTCAGGTAAAGATTGGAGTATACTGAGTGCAGGGCTCCTCAACACTGCTGCCATGTAGTAGGCATGCTGCTTTTCTGTCCAACCATTCAGGATATCAACAAACTCATATTGGTGCTGATATTCACGCCATGGGGTTTGACCATCATAAGGGGTAGGCTTGATTGTAACCCCCTTTTCAGCCCCAGGCATGGCAACCTCAGCTGTATTTATATTCTGTGGTAGTCCTACCACCGATTCTGACATCGCAGAGCACCTTCCATCATTACCCTAATGTCTCAGCTCTGACTTCGTCGAGCCGCTATCCCGACACGCCGATGGCTGACCACCTGCCTGTCCCTGTAGAAATTTCTCCCATTCCATCCTTAAGACACACACCACTTTCTGCAGGTCGTCTTTCACACTTTCGATTTTTTTTCAACATTTTCGTTAACACTGTCAATTTTGTGGTCCACCAATTCACTGACATTTTAATTCTATTGTCCACCAATTCACTGACATTTTCAATTTTTAGGTCCCCCATTTGAGTAACACTTTCAATTCTCTTGTCCACATACTGTATCTTCTTGTCTACATTCTCGTTAACAGTGTCTATTTTCTTGTCTACATTCTCATTATCACTGTCAATTTTCCTATCAACACTGTATATTTTCTTTCCTACATTTACATTAACACTGTCTATTTTCTTGTCTACATTTTCATTAACACTGTCTATTTTCTTGTCTACATTCTCATTAACACTATTTATTTTTCTATCTACATTCTCATCAACACCCCCAATTTTTGTATTTACACAACTTATTTGGTTAGCTATTTGGCTACTCAGTCCCTCTATTAGTGCTCACAAACCCTCTAACTCACTAGCCATTTTTTTTGTAAACATAAACTTATAACCTAAAATTCCTTACTTAATAAAAATTATCAAGTACAATTAAATATCTAACCATCTACACTTAATTTTAACATCATTTAAAACATTTAATTAAATTTAAAATAATTGCCTTCATCCCACATCTGACACCAGTGTTACAAGTTGCGGGCTAGGTACGTTTGGGGATGGAGGTCTTTCATAAAATAAAGAAAATAAAGCTAACCTAGTTTATTTACAACTGTATATACAAAAAAATCTATGTCTATAAAGATTTACCACAATAAATGTCAAAAAGAACAATAAAATTCTATTTACATAAAGGGGGTAAATACATCTACATAAGTTCTCTGTATATGGAAAGGTTACTAGTTACTCACAATGGTGGACCCAATGAAATAATACCGAAGAATCTTTCTGGCCTAGAAACACCTTTTTCCTACTACTTTCTGCGGTCCCACTCGCTGGACACACTCGAACAGTCGTCGCAATCTAATACTTGTCACTGTCACTTGAGATCGCACCAGGCATCTGCCAGCCAAAAACTCTCTCGCTCCTGCTGCAGCTCCCCCTTATATACCCACACCTACATCTCGAGTTATCTCGGCAAGTCTCTGTTCTCCAACCTCCTGGAAAGATGTCGCTTCAAAGTCAAGCACCACCCCGAGAGATAAAGTGGGAACAGGATCATTCCAGATCACGATATTTTCCCTTGGTTACCCGATACTGGGTGAAGGTTGTTATCATGATGTAATACAATCCATGCAGCACCCGAGGAGGTCTTTTAGGACTGCCGCCACTGTATTGTATTTCGCCGCCCTACCCGACAGCCACGGCGCCGAGAAGTGGGTGGGAAGAGGGGTGTCCTAGCTCCGCCACCACAGTATCGTACTACACCGCCCTGCCAGACAGTCGCGGCTCGCAACAATACAACTACAGCCAGAACATGTTGTCTAGATAAGTAAAATTTGTACTTTTTTGCTAGCAGAAGCAATAAAAAAAATATCCCACTGTTTTGAGTTTATTGCTGTAAAACATATTTCGCAAGCGAGCAAATATATGGTGACATTAAGTTGTGTTTTGTACCATTACTAGGCTATCACAAAGCAAATTTGCTTGACAGGTTGTTTCACATTTGGTTTAATGGTATTTGGCCTACATCAAGTCAAACTGCAAACTGAATTTCCGGTTATATGCTGTACATGGTAGATTAATTAGGCACAAATTGTGTTTTCTGAGTAATGTCCCTCCCCCTATTCAAAATAATATACTCTCGCAATTTAGCTTTCTCCCTGTGGTGAGATCACTCCTTCCTGCTGCCTCTCTAGACTATCCTGTGCAAACCTTTCCAACCATGCTCACAGTCACCAAGATATCTTGCAAAATACTGCACTATCTCACCGACCTCACGAATATAGACTATCTCCCCTGCTCCGTTCTCCACCTTATCCTTTGAATATCCTAAATAGTGTTTCCTCACTTCATATACAGCGTGTTCCAAAAGTCTTGTCAACCTCCCCCCTTCTGAGCTGCGAAGGTGTGTATAATATGTCAATATCCTGTTTCAGATGGCCGACACGAGCTCTTACAGTGTTAGAGAGTGATTTGTTGCTAGTGTGTGAGCACATTAACGTCCTTATACTGGGAAGAGCATAGAGGAAGTGCGAGAAGACTTCGCAGGACGATTTCACAAAGCAGCCCTTCCGAAGAGAACAATATTGCGTTGGGAACACAAGCTGTTTCTAAAGGGATCAGCCAAAGACAAACATAGGACAGGACGGTCAACCACACGACAGGACACATGTGTGGCAGTGGAGGCATCTGTGCTCCGATCACCCAAAATATAACTACACAAATGTACATCTGAATGTTCAATACCTGAAACCTCAAAGCTAAGGCACATGACGAAGTATCTTGGATTGAAAGCTTTTAGGTCAATATCTGTCAAAAAGTTCAGTGATATCTACCGACATGAACAAGCGGTATCCAGCATGTGCACGATTGCTTGAGGTGTTTCCGACACTCTAGCAGTATGGTGAACTGTTTTTAGCGATGAATGTACAATCTACTGTAGTGCACGGGCGAGAAATGTTCACGTAGAGAACAAATATAATCCCTACTATTGTGAGGAGCTTGGACATAGCTCTCCTAAGTACTTGATAGGTAATTATTTCATTGATGGACCTGTCAATCTACACACCTATCTGAGCATGTTGAGGGAGTGGTTTATTCCAGAGCTCGAGAGATTGATGTGCTTGAAGATTGCTAGTTTCAACAGGATGGAACTCCACCATGCTATACCATCACTGCCCAGGAAAATCTCAACGAAGTCTTTCGAGACGAGTGGATAGGACGTGGATCAGCACATCTGCCAGCACCTCTGGAATGGTCTCTGTATTCATGTGACAATGCCCTTTGAAGTATTATTAAGACACGTGTATCCCAGCAACGATACAAAACGACAGAAACATCACAGGCGCCTTTACGACAATTAACAGAGTATATATACTTTGAATATACTACAGGTCAAAGCACCACATTATTCTGTGCAACGGCAACGACAGAGCTTCTAGAGAAGTTCTGCACTCATACATATCTGTCCTAGTAAATCCATCACATGTGTCTGAGTATTCACATTTATTTCGTGCATTTTTCAGTGCTTCAACAATGTGGAACAAACATAAGAAATGTTATACACACAACCACAGCAAAGTAAAGGGTGACAAGACTTTTGGAACATACTGTACTTTCCTTAGGTGGCAATGTAAACCTCCCCATCCTCCCTCACTATTAACTCTGTAGGTATACATTTTACCAGTGTTTTAACTCTTTGTTTGCCCTTCACTCCATCCCATTTCCTTCATTACAGAAGGCCTATTACTAACTACCTTCCTCCTCTCCAATCAGCCCCTGCCTTTTCCACCTAGGTCCAAACCTTCATATATCTCGCTGCCCTTCATTGCATCTTCATCAGTTCCTGCACCTCAGCTGCAACATACAGATCCCCCTGTACGGCTGCATATTCCAGCATTTTACAGTGCTTATAGTATTTTTAAAATTAGTGATATATATTAGCTAACATGTAGACAGACGTGAAACACAACAACATATTTCATGATTAAGTTCTCATGGGTGCGTAAACACTGGCGAGCAGAGCGGTTCGCGAATAGCTCGCGAGTCGCTCCAACATGTTCTCGGTAAAATTAGCTTCGATGAACCTCCAACGATCCACTGGACAAATGGAAACAACAAAGAAGATACTGAGCACTGTCTAAACACATGAACCTTCATCGAGCGCATCCAGAATCCCTTTGTGTTCGTCGAAAAAACCGACTTCCTTCGGATCATCGTGACAGGCTCGCAAGTGGTTTGTAGGGCGCTCGTATGTCACTCATGACAGCGTACAAACTGGCGAGCATGCTGCTCCCGAGCGGTTCGCGAACCACTCAGCTCGCAAGCCTGTACGTGGCCTTATGTACAATTTTACATAGTAGAAAATACTGTGTAGGTGTTTGTTGGGAGTCAAACAAAATAAAAACACAGCATTGATATATATATATATATATATATATATATATATATATATATATATATATATATATATATATATATATATACAATATCTTTGTAGGCCTACAGTAGTTATGTTAATATCGGCGATCATTTTCATGTAGACTTAATGCAGAAATATAACTTACAAAACACTCGGACATAGCGATCATGTGGTCTTATGCAGAGATTAAAAGAGATACGAAATATTCATTAAATATGAAAAGTTGTTTCTGCATATCATGTGAAACAGATGCTGTTTTAAATAATCCTTAAAACATTCCAGTTAACATTACATTCCAACATGAAATAAAAAAACCTTCTATTGTTTATTGCAAATGGGTTGCTCATATCCAATATCTGTCTCCTTTTCCCACGTAGTCACTTTTTTGCTATGTTCCCTTACATGTTAAGGAAGTGAATTTTGACACTGTAAACTTATTTTAAGCAGTTTTGAGAAGTGCAAACTCGTTCTACGATCATGATTTGATTAAAAACTATTTTTAATTAATTATTTTACTGAGCGATGAAAATATTTCGTTACTTTGTGCAGCCTTCCATAGCCATACAAATTTACTTAAGTTTTATTCTTTGTCCTTGCATCGAGCAGGCAAGCGCGAAAGCAACTTGGTTCTGCATACAGTAATCGACATTAGTCAGGTTTGTGCACGAAGTAACTTTGAAGTGTTGGTTTATAATAAGCATGCAGGCTTAGGGTTTCCCTTTGTATCACTATATTGTGTTGTAATGTGTAGGAACGAGTGTTCATGTATACATCTGAAGTTTTTGATTTCGTTGCAAAAGGACACTTTATACACTTTGCTTCTACTTAAGAACTTCCCGGGCTTGAACATGCTTTTGTAGAACATGTTTTGTGTTAACAGTAAGTCCATATGCATAACAATCGAACTTCACACCACTATGTTTACTAATTTTATGAAAATTATTATTTATCTACTTACTGCGAACATTATTCACATCCTTTGGTTTAAATCATAAAATATATTTACTATCAACACGTCACAAAATTTACCCTACATTTAATTTACAGTATCACCACATCGAGTCCGCGAATTTTGCCTTTCTCGCAGGGGTGTCGGGGGTTTATGTTACGTAACTGTATGTATGGGAAGTAACTGGGCAAGTTGCGATGGTCAGAACAACCGACGTGAAAAGAGACGGGCAGTGCAAAAAGTGGGGGAGATAGCCCCTTCATACCTCAAGCAGTGCGGCTAGGACGAGGGATAAGAGGAAGTGCTGAGTTCAGACATATCAGGAGAAAGGTTATGGAAACAGGTGATGCCAGTGTAACCAGCGTTTCTTACCCCCAGGTAGAGGAGAAGGCTCTCTGATGCTGGTAGCGAGGAAAAGAATGGACTAAGGACTGCCTATTGCCATTGTAGTGATGGCGGTCGCTGTAGTAGGGCCCTGTAAACACTAGGTATACTCGTCCGCCAATTTTGGTCGGTCCGCAGCTAGCCCAAGCGAATACACTCTTCGAGCGGCCAAGAAAAATGTTATAACTAAACTTGTCATCACTCGAAAACCACTGATTCAAACAACTTCAAAATGTTTACAATATAACTACAGACTATCTTGCCAATGATGATAACCATTAATTTTCCTTATGTAAGAAATTTTAATTATTTAAAACGTAACTAATCAGTGTCCTGTGCACTGTTGACAGAAAAGTGCAGGGCAAAATGTATTAAGCGACAAACTTATTGTTGTTATTGGAGGTACATTGAAGGTACGTGTCGTGTGGTAGGTGCTGTATAAATAGTAATGTGTACAGAATGACATGGAAGTGTGTTGTGTAAATAGTTAAGTGTATATAATGAAAGACAATGACGGTTACTATGGTTGGCAGAACTGCCTGGAGAGACAGGCTCCAAGATGGCTGGTGTTGTGTAAATCGCACAATTGGTATTCGGTAACTCGCGAGTCCAGACGAACGTACAAGTACGGGCGGTAATTCAGACAGTCATGCAGAGCACCCGTGAGGTACTCGACGCCTTCGACAAATGTCGGGCTTGGAACAGGTAAGAACGTAACAGTGGCGACGAGGTTTCCGACTCGGGCACGCGCGCACGAAACGTAAACAAGCTATCGCGATAGCGATGTTTCCCGCTTTCGGCGAGTTCATTCCAGGGCGAGACGTATGGCAAACGTACTTGGAACGACTCCAGTACTATTTCGTGGCCAACAAAATCAAAGATAATGAGGAAAAACGGGCGATATTTTTTACGATATGCGGGGCCGAGTTGTACGACTTGGTGACTTAGTTGGTGGCTCCGAAATCCACAAACGAAGTGGCACTCGCTGATATTTTGTCTACACTTACATGGCATTTCGAGCCCAAGCCCAGGGAGATAGTGGAGTTTTATAAATTCCACAACAGGAACCAACATGAAGGCGAATCCATAGCGGATTATGTGGCAGACCAGCAGCGACTCAGCATCCACTGCAATTTTACTGATCTCGACAGGATGTTGCGCGACAGGGTCGTGTGTGACATTCGCACCACAACTCTCCATGCGTATGCTTTTAACGAAGAATCCGTTGACGTTCAAGGTTGCAGTGGAGTTGGCACGGGTAGCAGAAGCAACAGGCCACAATGTAAACGACCTGCAAACACAGATGGGGCCATCGTTTGGGGCAGTCCTGAAGGTAGGGCACACCAAGTACAGCAAAAAGGATGACCCCAATGTTAAGCGCAGTCAGATTAGGTACGACCATACTCAGAGTGAGGTTAGACCCCACCAACTTGTCGCAGAGGACAGACCAGGGTGTTGGCGGTGCAATGGATACCACAGTCCAACCAAATGTCGTCATGTACAGACAATATGCAACTTCTGTGGCAAGATAGGACATCTGGAAAGGTCATGTATAACTAAAAAGAAACAAGGTAAAATAGAGAAGGGAAGGGGGAGAGTACAGAAGGAGAATGACAGTACCTGGAAACAGAACAGCAGAAAGGGTAGAAACTACAATTTAATTAATCATTCCGACTCGGAAGAAGGGGATGTGACAACAGTATACAGTGTGTTTCAGACGAAGGCTGTGAAATGTAAGAGTGAACCACCTACTGTCCTAGAAGTCTGGTTGGATGAGCATAAACACCCCATGGAGATAGATACAGGTGCGAGCTTCTCAATCATTAGCTATGAGACTACAAGGAACTATGGCCAGATTTACCAGTGCTAGTAGATGTAAACCTCGTACTACACACTTGGTCTCAGGAAAGTTTGGGAATTAGGGGGATTTTAGAAGTACTGGTCCAGACGAAAACAAGACACAGCAAACTACCAATTTTAGTGGCAGATGGTAAGGGACCGAGTTTGGTGGGTAGAAATTGGCTTCAATCGTTAGGTATCAAAGTGGAATGAATTTGCCACCTAACCATGAACTACCTCGGGCTGTGCAGCAACATGAACAGGTGTTCAACAGTGTGGAACTTGGAAAGTATGTGGGTCTCTCAGTGACTGTGGAACTGGAAGCAGATGCCAAACCAATTTTCAGGAAGAGTCGTGGGGTGCCATTTGCATTACAGGACTCTGTAAGTGCAGAAATTGATAGGCAAGTCGACCAAGGAGTCTATGAACAGGTGGAATTTTCAGCTTGGGCAACCCCAGTTGTGGCCATCAGGAAGGCTAATGGAGCAATACGGCTCTGTGGTGACTACAAAGTGACCATTAACAGAGTTTGCAAAAACAACATTTACCCCTTACCGAAAACGAATGAAGCCTTCGCTAGCCTGGCAAGGGGGACAGTTTTTACAAAACTGGACTTAGCAGATGCCTACTTGCAGGTGTTGGTGGATGATGAGGCAGCGGGAATTCTGACAGTGAATACGATGGAAGGCCTATTTCGAGTGCGGCGTCTACCGTCTGGGTTAAGCGACTGCCCAGCTATCTTCCAGCGGCTTATGGAAACATTACTTGCTGGGATCCCAGGTATTGTGGTTTTACTGGATGACATTTTGGTCGCTGGGAAAGATACACAGGAGCATTGGAGTAGGGTACACGAGGTATTAACCAGAATAAATAAAGCAGGGTTGCGGCTCAAGAAGGCAAAGTGCGTTTTCGCAGCTGAATCTGTAATATTGTTGGGGAACAGAATTGATAGGGCCGGAGTCCACCCTACAGATGCAAAAGTGGAAGCGATCTAGAAAGCACCGATTCCGAGGAGTAAGAAGGAACTGCAGGCATTTCTGGGTCTGTTGAACTTCTACGAGAGGTTTCTGGCAAACAAAACGGCAGTCTTGGAGTGCCAGCAGCAACGAGCCAACCCACCCAAGGTGAAGGAGGTAAATTGGCCAGTGGTAACAGAGCCTTGGGTAAGGTTACACATTGACTTCATGGGAACATTTCAAGGACAGGTTTTCTTCATTGTCATGGATGCACACTCAAAATGGCCAGAAGTGAAGAAAATGTGTGGCATGTCATCGAGAGAAGTTGTTCAGGCATTGCGAGAAATTTTTAGTTGCCATGGGATACCTCGCTACTTAGTCTCAGACAATGGAACAGCATTTGTGTCCCAGGAAATGGGGGAGTTTTTGAAGAAAAATGGAGTGTCCTTTATAAGAGCACCACCGTTCCACCCAGCCACAAATGGGCAAGCTGAGCTCATGGTGCAAAAAGTTAAGTGTAAGCTGAAGAAGGTGGTCGTAGGAGACTGGCAGACGCAAGTTGCAAGAATGCTGTTGGCACTGCGCACAACACCGACCGGAGACTCGACAAAAACCCCGACGGAACTCCTTATGGGGCGACCATTAGGAACAGCACTTGACCAAATATGCCCTAACACCAATGTGGAGTGGAAGGAGCCCTTGGACACGAATATCTAAACAATTCGACATTTGGCAGTGGGGCAGCAGGTGCTCCTCCGTGTTTACAGAGGTGCACAGAAATGGATTGCAGGGAACATTGTAGCGAAACAGGGGCCAGTAACCTACACAGTCGAAGATGAAGATGGCCACACATACGTGCGTCATGTGGACCAGTTGCTCAGCAGGGATTCAGCAAAACCATGTAAGGTAAGGCTAGTCGACCAGGGGAAGAGTTCGGAGAGGACTGATGGCAGTCGGTTGCCAGACCATGGAGGAGCTAGGACCAGTCGTGGTTACACAGGCCAACACCATCCCAGGCCAAATGATGGCCCATCGCAGCAGCGAACCGTAGCCCAGCAAGGGAACACTGGCAGTTGGGAGGACAGCCACCAGTTCGGGCATCGACACCAGACTAGCACAGCCACCCCTTCAGAGGATTTGAGCAACTTCCGAAACCAGACCGATCACAAGGATTGCATGTTGAATCGGACGACCTGCAGCAAACAAGACGGTCGAGCCGGGTGAGGAAAGTGCCACCTGGCTACAAGATTATGTGCTGTAAACTTAAAGAGAGAGATGTCGTGTGGTAGGTGCTGTGTAAATAGTTATGTGTACAGAATGACATGGAAGTGTGTTGTGTAAATAGTTAAGTGTATATAATGACAGGCAATGACGGTTACTATGGTTGGCAGAACTGCCTGGAGAGACAGGCTGCAAGATGGCTGGTGTTGTGTAGATTGCACAATCAGTATTCGGTAACTCGCGAGTCCAGACGAACGTACGAGTACGGGCGGTAATTCAGACAGTCATGTAGAGCACCCGTGGAGTACTCGACGCCTTCGACAAATGTCGGGCTTGGAACAGATAAGAATGTAACAGTACCAGTGGACAAAAGAAAGAGAAAACTCTAAATTTAATGACTATGCTCCACTCGAGAAGTTTCATCGACACTCAGTTATTTTTGCGACAGGTAGAGCACAATATTTTCGCTGCCGTGGCACACTCGTTATAATCAGCATGCACTGCAAATCAGATCTCATATTCTCCTGACTCTCTTTGCCATCGCTTATTGTTGCCAGTGCTGCGGACATTCGGAAGGTACACTTCCCAAAACGTGGTTAAGTTGAAAAACAATCAACTTACCGAAATAAAAAAATTCACCCTGAAGAACAGTGTCATGGACTATGATATATAAAAAAGGAGTGATTATGATTTTATATTTCTTAAAATAAAAAAAGCAATTCGTTTCATTCAAATTCATTAATCTTTAATGCAAACAAGGCAACACAATTTGTAAACAAATTTATTTGTAGTTTGTGACACTGCTATTCAGTGTGATTTTCTTCATTTCAGTAAGTAATTAGGTTTTCTTTTATTGCATAAAAAGTTTTATGCAAGTTTTTCCTGTAATACACTATAATGCAAAAACTATGAAAACTAAATGTATTTCGTTACATTAAAAAATCACAATATATTGCTACAAACCAAACAGTATCTCGTATGAATAAAACAATTAAAATTTTCAGTGAACCGCCCCCGTAAAGAGGTGCAATGGTCACCATCTTGGATAATAGTGTTTTTCTTCAAATTATATATTATACCGTACTAAAATAAACAACATGTAAATTATTGTATCTTGACAGGTAGATAGATTATTTAAAGGAGCTGGCAACATGAAAAACTCAATTTTCACATTTAACGTTACTGTTAAGAGCGGTCGAGGAGAGTAACGGGAGAAGAAATCCGAGTGCTGTGCGCTTCCTAGAAGCAGAGATATGGCGCGCCGTAAATACCGTGGCTTGGTGACGTGACGTCACCGGTGGCTATCGCTCCGACGCGGTGCGGCACGCTGCCAGCAGCGAACGCGGGGCACGCTGCTAGCGACTGTACCGCGCGTTTGCACGGGTCTTCGTGCTCGTGTTTTTGGTAACGTGGTTTTTTAATTAATTGGTTTACTCTTAGATAATTAACGTCTGTTTGCAGTGTAAGTAAACATGGAAAATGTGCGTCCGTATATGTTTGAACCGGAAGCTGACGAAGATGAAAACCAAGTGATCAACAATCGACCAGGACCAGCAGCAATAAGACAAAACAACACAGACTGGTGTGAATGTGATCACTGTATTGTAATGCCGGAACATGAAGAAAACGTGTGTTGTCACGAGAGTGAACTCATTTCCAACCTTCGAGGGACTGCTGTGTGCATTACCCGCCATGTGTCATTTCACCATGTTATTTTGAATTTAGATACTTTAAACACAGCCAGGCAAGCGATGATGCTATGTGCTAGAACAGATTTCGAAAGGCAGGAGTTAGGAAACATTTCAAATAGAGTGCTACGATTTGTTTCATACAAACAATTTGTGTATTGGGTAAACTCATGGGCGCCTATGGGAAAAACAACTGGAAAGTCATCCCTGCATGTGTTGTGCAAGCAATAAGAAAAGAATACCCTAAACTCGATGAAGTATACCAAAGTTTCAAACCTGTGGAAGGTAGAGAAGTAATGTATTTTGATTAATGTGTGCTGATGTAATAGTGGAAATAATGTTATTTCAGTAAAATTAATAATTTTCATTTTCTTAAAAATTATTTAAATTAGTGTTGTATTGACTGGCTAAAATACTGGAAATAAATGTTCACCACGCGCCATAATATTTGTACTAACACAATATATTAAATATGACATTACAATAGTTGTGAAATAGGCAAATGAGGACGTTACTTACAGATGCGATAGTGTCAATGTCAACTTCTTCTTGGACTGAAGACTCTGTTGCTGCATAGGTGGAAAACTTGATATACAAATGGTAAGTGAATGATTTTGTAACACTGTTGGAGGCTGAGTTTTAGCACATGTCAGTAAATCTTGAATAACTGTGTATGTCCTTTAGCGATTCAGGGAGAGGCAGCGATGCAATACATTTAGGTATGTTTATAACAACGTAAGGGTCGTCTAGTTCTAGGGACAGTTCGCCTGCTACCACGGAAATGACACTTCGGAGAAGTTCCTTCCGCCACTCATGTGTTTTGTCTTCGTATACATTTGCTGCAACCCACTTTTTGAGTGGTTTCGAATACTTCATTTTTGTGGCACGCTTTTCTCTTTCTATGTTGTTGTTGAAATCAAAGATAGAGAGAATCGTACACGTAACCATACCATTGTAACTGAAATGGTTTTGTTTTGGGTTTATATTTGAGAGCAATACTGTGAAAAGATTCCAGTTTCCCCGTGTGGCAATAGTTTTTCGTGTGCTTCACGTCCTCCAAGAACTGTTTATCATTTATAACGGACGATAAGAGGCGGTGATCGTGACTGTTAGTTTGTAACCACTTTTGTCGTCTCTCATGTGGCGTCAACTCCTTGTGCTCGCAGTTGTTCACATATTTGTTCCCAGTCCACTTGTGCGTATCAGTTATGTGGTGAAGTATGGATAAAAACTTTTCTAGGAGAATATCTTCATTGTTGTCACATGATTTCGCTGACCACCATAAGTGATTTATTATGCTTGAACTCCACTGAGGTATTAAATCTGACTGACTTCCTATCGCCTTCAACTTTTTCGTTAGTGATTTTGAAATATGCCAAACATCAAATTCGTGTGTTATTGATTTATACTTTGTTCTCATCAATTTGCGGATTCCCCAATGCCTGTCCGAAACAAAAAGAGTCACATTAAATTCTCGTGTTAGTCTCTCTAACAATATATCGCACGCCGGTTTCTCGAGTTCACCATCAACTTGACCTTTTTGCAATACAACAAAATCAACTATTTCGCCGCTTTTAACATCCATTGCTGTGTATGTAAAAAATTTTGCACTAAACCCGGGACTGTCATATTGTCCATCTCCAGCCAACCACACGCCTGTTTCTGACGCTTTCAAACATTCGAAATGTGATTTCCTCTCTTTAAGCCATACCATTCTAATAGTAGGGCTAACATATTTATTTACGATATTGTAATAAGCAGTATGAGAAATAAAGCACAATCCCGTTGCGTCTGAAAAGTTTTTAAAGAGAGAATAACCTAGACCGCAAATGTACATGGCTGTTGTGAGCACAATACTAAGTGTATTTCTTTTTTTAATATTTTTCTGAGATCGCCATACAAGTTCGTGCCCTTTCACACACCTCGTTATTACCATTAGGGATGGCCCCTTTACTGCAGGTTTCACACTACAAACAGCACTGCCGCATTTATAACAGAATAAAAACAACTGTAGCAAGCACTCCCACAAAACAAAGAAATATTTGCCGGCAAATGTGTGTTCCTCGGCGTCATTGGGAACGGAATGTTTTTCTGTGTCCGAGCCGTTAAGATATTGTAAACAACGTTCGTCTGTTTCACTGTCCACAGTTTCGGTAGCCGTGTAAGAGGAGTCTAATATATTCTCGTCACTCTCACTCTCACTACCTTCACTGAGCAAAGAAATGTTCCTGTAACATTCGTTGCCCATCTCACACTGAATCTCCTTGTTCCTAGAATTGTCGTCTCCTTCAGTTACATGTATTTCGGCAACAACACATTCTGTTCCTACGCTGTAATCATAATCTACGGTACACGTCTCTGCAGCTGACGAACACGCAAATTCTTCGATAGCTTCATTCACAGTTTTTTTCCTTATATAGGAATTTCGTATATTTTTCTTTGCCACAGCAACGGTTTCGCCTTTCAGTTTTTGACTAGGAACAGCTGTTTTTATTAACACAGCTGGAGCGCGTACTCCTAACATAGATTATTTCAACCGAGAAGACAATTCAAAATCATTATCTTCGAAGTGAACCGAACACACACTTGTAAATTTGTTCGGTACAAAAGAAACCCGATTGATTTTCCGCTCCCACTGTATATAGCGAATTGGTGATTTTTCGAGGGATGGAAATTTATGGAAGGATATATCCTTATGGTGCGATGAATCATTTTTGCAGCCATAAACACAGCACCTTTTTGGCATTACTGTAGAAACAACAGTAAGCAACAAGTTATTGATAGGGCCCGGTAGTTTTTGCGAAAAGATTTTTGCAGCACTTTGTTTCAGTGCCTTACGTGCGCACCTGCGTCTGTGCTTTGTGGTCAGTGATTGGATACCGTAACAGCCAGCGTGTGAAGGTTAAACCCGCAAATCAGAACCATGATGTGTGGCAGTTTTCCGTGTACTGATTGGCACAGTCAGATGAATAACAACTCTGCACTAATACGCTCTGTCATTAGCAATGAAGTTGAGCTGCAGGTGTGCAAGTAAGACACTGAAACAAAGTGGGGCAAAAATTTTTTCGCGAAAACAACCGGGCCGTAGTTATTGACCACAAGACCTCGTAAACAAACCGGTAAGTGAGACAGTCAACAATGCGCCACGCGCGGTGCCTAGACATGCGAGACTGGTTTGGCCGGCCAGCACTCTCGGCTACGCCACCGGTGACGTCACGGGTAGCTCGCTCGCATTCTTCGCGCGCTCATATCTGGAGAACCATGCGTCACACAAAGCTCGGATTTTCATTGATATTTTCACGCCATTGCGCAACTTTTGAGACGTACCTATTTTTTACATTGCCAGCTCCTTTAAGGATTGCCCCTGTTCCAAGGATTAATTAGAGGGTCCCCTTCTATATTTGCGCTCCTGTTGTGAAATTATTAACATACGGCATACAATTGAGTATGTTGACTGAAAAAACCTAATCGCGACTTAAATGATCTAATTTTTAATGTGAAATATTTTACAGAAAGAAAAGAAAAATTAAATTGCGTAGTGATGTTAATTTTGTAGAAAATAAAGTTGTAGATTTAGTGCAAGTATCTGTTCTAAATCACCGAAAAAAATTGCAATGAAAATATGCATGTTGCATAGTACAACATCTACAAAAAAAAAGATGTAAATTAAGTGTTGTGCCGTTTGTTGGCACATGCTCATTTGTTTGTTTATTTTGTTTTGTCTAGTTCGTCTATTCGTAGTGGTAACTAGACATATTTTTTATTTTGGCAAAGGTTACTCCACCCCAGCAGTGGTTATTTGTTTAATTTTTGGTAAAATTGTAATAATAGTAAACTGCTTAATTTTTTATAAAGAACATTTCAGGCAATTATTTATGTGCAGTTAATGCAGTGTGGTATAATTATGGAACAGTTATTGTGTAATCCTTCTGATCAACTCTAATCATGATCTGATCATATTTGTTTTCAAATGAATGAAACAAATTTTTTATTGGTAAAATTTAAATTAAAATATTATGTAAGAAATATCGTTCGATACTGTCGAAATACTATTTTGGTAACATCAAGTAGCTACGACTCTATGCCGGCCTATACCCTCTAGGCATTCCTTTGTCTCGACCTTGTTGTTTCTTACACATCATGGCGTGAACATCAACCAAATACTTAGTGTTCTTTATCAGTTTGTAATGTCGTAATCCGTCAAGTTTTCCGCCTAGGGTGAGTTTATTCTTTCAATTTATTACCTTTTGCGCCCTAGTGTTACTTTGTTTGTATGACGTTCATCTTTAAAATAATTTGTTTGCATGTTTAATGTAGCCGTTCTCCGCCATGCGGTTTCAACTCTTTGCTATGTAGAAAGAAAGGAAGCCTATCCAGTATTTGAGGGATTTGGCTTGTCTACATCTTCCGATGTAGAAGTAACATTATTTCTACTGGTCCTTTTGCTGTACCGTCATCGGTAGCCATGGGCGAGATGGAGATGTAACATCTTTCGGCGGTGGCAAGAGTGTCCCCATGAAGGACAGCCAGGAAAGTCCAGCCAGGAAAGTCCAGGCAATATATTTACCTATTTTCCTTCTCTCGTCCTAACTACTTGATGTGCACAAAGCACTTTTATTAAAATTTGTGACTTTCTTTTATATTCTATCACAACCTCTGCAAAATTAATTGAACAACAAAAATTGAAAACTTTGTTAAAATATGTAATATTAAAATGTAAGTTAATTAATTAATTATTTTGTTTGGGATACCTTTGTTTAGCTTATTTATTGTGATATTCTTAAGCCATACTTGCTTTTCTTGATTTGTTAATGTACCGTATTGGTTAATCTACATATTCCAAATACTCATTGTGCAAATATTTTATTATCTAATCAAGGAATTAAAAGAAAAAATATTTTTTTCTGAATTATTACTATTTTATTTACTAGACCTAACTCATTTCATAAAGTTTAATATTCAAAGGCTCTCATACTTCTAAATTAAAATAAATAAAGTTTCATACGGTTTCTTAAATAATAATTTTTAATGTGAAGTATTGGAGAAAGGAGGCTCGGCCCTTTCTCTGACCTATAATAATGAGCACCGATCAACAACTTGTGTCCACGTTAGTAGTGTTTTCCCCTCTCTTTTCTTAGCTGACCTAGGAGCTGTCTTGATCGGATAACCCTATTGGTTTACCCTTCCTGGACCTCCTATGTTGGTTGGTAAAGTTTGGGGGAGTTCCACCATGCAGTACAGAGTCTATCTTCAAAATTTAGAATATTCCTGATAAAAGTCTTGCAGGTCTTGGCAACAACAACAAAACACGAAAAATAAAATCGAATCGACCATTGTAGAAAAGAAGATAAACCTGTGCATACATTAACTTTTTCAACATGCATTTTGCGTACCTTTCCATCAAACGTATTATCAGTAGGCCTATGTAACAGTATACTTGGGAAAAGTTTATAAATCAAATAAAAAAGTACAAGATTCAGAAGAAAAATTATTATAAGTTTGTGTTTTTAAAGTATATAGTGTTTTGAAACATAATATTTTGGACGCAGTAATGTTCGTCACTCCACGATTTAATTATTTAACTAGTCCGAGTACATATGTAAATACGTACTACTTAGGATTGGTGTAAATTGCGTCACTAGTTCACAATATGAAGTAAACAAATTTCGTGAATCATAGCCTATGAATTAATAATTTAATATAGTATGTAGCGCATAATATATAAAAATGCATTCTTAAGAGGAATCAAAGTTAATCGTTTATCTAACTCTGTCTACTACATATAATAAGTTTTGGGGAAACATTGCTTATGTCCTAATTTTTAATAAAGAACATTTCCACATGTTGGTTATTAGCAGTTTTTGCTACTTTTGGTTTCAGTAAAACAATTTAAACATTTTACAGATGTCTTTCTAGGTTAAAAGTTATAATAGTGTTTACAGAATAAAATTATTTACTATAAATAAAAGTAAGCATGCAAAGAAAGTTTTTCAAGTATATGACCTTTATAGGTCTCATGCTATTACTATAAACACCACAATTTTGTACGTATAATCGGCCTATAGTTTGTAAAGAAACTTAAGTGAATTGTATATTGTTAACATTGGTGTTGCATGTGCTGAACTCAAAATCACAAATAATAATGTAAATAATACATAATAATAACAATAATAACAACAAACTTATATTTTTAAGCAACATAAGAAGTCTCCTTGCTCGATTTTACAGTTTTAAACATCGTTACATGTTGCACTGTTGTAAATGGCAATTCACCATGTTATGTTCAACCACTGTATAATTTACATTTGTAACTGTACAGAACACAGACTCCTTGTCTATTAAACATTATAATATGTTGGCATTGTGACTTTGTAAACAAATTAGATTTTCTGTACAATTAATTTCATATAGCACATTTCAATTAGACATGTTAAAAGTACGTAAATGATCAAGTAAAAATAAGTAAACGTCTGGTTTCGACCTCAGCTTACCATACTTTCCATATAGAGAAGAAACATGTCATGTATAATTTTGGCGGTAAATTCATACAAAAAACTCTTGTCTCCGTTCATCCTTGAACCTAACTCTTGTTTTCTCTTGTATGTATGTCCTGAACTACTTCTTTAAACTTGTGTACTGCTTTTAAGTATTTTTATAATGATTTGGCTTTATGGATTTACATGTGCTAGACCCTCTTTCTCGCTCTCTTCACCTTCCTCCACTCTTCCTCCAACCTCCTCTCTCTCTCACCACCCTCCTCCCTGTCCCTCAAACCTCCTCCTGCCTTTCTCCAACCTCCTCTCTCCCTCTCTCCACAATCTTCTCTCTCTCTCTCCACTATTCTCCTCTCTTCCTCCACCCTCCTCTCTCTCGTTCAACCCTCCTCTCACTCCACCCTCCTCACTCTTTCCACTATGCTACTCTTTACCTTCACACCTCTTCTTTCTATCTCTCCACCTTCCTCTCTCTCCCCTACAGATATTGCATGTTGCTGTTTGCATTTCTGAGTTAGACCTCCCAAGACTAATATTTGTTTTAAATATTTAGTATGAATAATTTCCTTGTATGTTGAAATTTGGTTTGTGGTTTCTATTGTCGCACAGTAACTATTGGTACTTTGATTCAAGATATTTTCTTGTATGTGGATGATTGAGTACAATATATTACTAATTTGATTTTTTTTTCGCCTGTAACTAACCATATCTTACATGACCTAACGTTCTACCAAGTCACATTTCTAACCTTATTTCTGTTTTTCATTTAACCTAGCACTTGATTTACCATGTATGTATGTATTGTATTACTTTTTAAACTCGTGTACTGCTTTTAAGTATTTTATCTCTCTGTCCACCCTCCTCTCTCTATGTCCACCCTTCTCTCTCGCTCTTTCTTTACCCTTCTATCTCCCTCCACCCTCCTCTTTCATGCACCAACACCTCCTTTTATGTCACTTATTACAGTACTGCAATTTTTTGTGCTCATTACTTTTGCTTTGGGAAATTTATTTACAAAATATAGAACCCAATATATATTTTAAATAATTTTATTGCGAAAATTTATTATTTTGTACACATTTCTATTCAATAACATTCTCTAACTGTTGTGAGACATCGGGTTTACTGTATATCGGTAACTGTCCTCAGCGATGCGGAAATGTTGCTTAAACAGTTTCGTGATGTAGTCATGGCGTGTCTCGTGATTTCTTCGCTAGCCTTCTCGTCACATTGCTAATTCTTTTAGCTGCCAGTAGTGTGCCAAGTCTCTCTTCATTGCTTCCTCTAGCAGCTCAGTCGGGGGACAGAGTTGTGGGCGAGAACCTGGGATGGGTGGCCCTAGGCTCTCTCGCTAGTTACTGTTACTTCTTTGGAAGGTGGATGGAGGCCCAGGTTAGTGTTCCGCCTAGGGGTTCGGCAGTTCCAACTGACTGTTGGCTTAAGTTCACTGCGTGGTAGAGTGTGATCTCACCCCACGCCCGTGGGGACTAAGCACCAGGATGGCTTTATGCTAAGAGGCACCGTAAACAAAGAAAGCCACGAGCGATCGTGAGTAATGTGTATTGTCCTCTAGCAGTGGTGGTTAATGTGTGCTGTCACCTTGGAGAAATCCGAGTGCCAATAGTAAGTATTCCTGTTTGAGGTTTCGGAGCATTGCCACACTCTAGTATCCGAAAGGAGTAATCACGAACATACTAGAAGGGGTGATGATGTTGCTCTGGGGCTCGTGAGTATGGTATTGGTAGACACTAAACCGGGATGGGTTCCTAAGCCTCTGGTGCTAGCTTTACGCTTCCGTGACCCCTCAGCACAAAAACCTCTCAAACCCAAGTCAACCTGCAGCCTCCTCGTGGTGCCACCGGATCTTAGAACTGATGCAGGCTATTTGGCGAACTGGCCTTATGTATCCTGGCTCCTCAGAGCTGGGAAAGGGGTATCTGCCTTGATGGATTCTCCGATAGATGGCAACAAGGAGAAACCACTAGGCAGGGTGTTAGACTACCTAGTGCTCAGGCTGTTAGGGCCCAAAAGCCCAAGTTTCCAAGTGGGAGACAATGAGTAATGGTAATGGACGAACGTGATGTGTTCTGGGGAAAAATACGCACGACTGAGCCTTACAGCTGTAAGGGTGGACCACACTGGCGAGTGCTCTGGCGAAAGGAGCACCATATGCATACTTATAGTACCCCGACGATCAGGCTGGAAAGCCCACAAATGCCATGAAAATTAGGTCGTACTATGGACGACCAGATAGCCCCACGATAAGGTTTTCTCGTGTATGGTCTGGGTTGGAATCGTAGTGGTGGTGGTTGCCTGTATGCTGGGCAGACCTGGAGAGGACCCTCCCTCTGTAAAAGGTCGATGAATAGGCTGCAAAAATGCTCGGAAGTAGGCCTGATCAGCCTGTTAGGTGTTATATAGGCCCCGACTCAAACCAAGAGGCAGCTGAGCTGAGGATCTCAGTCGGGGGATAGGATGTGGGAGAAATCCTAGGAAGGGTGGCCCTAGACTCTCTCGAAAGCTAATGTTTCTCCTTAGAAGTTGGACGGAGGTGCAGGCTAGCATTCTGCCTAAGGGGTAGGCAGTTCCAACTGATTGTTAGCCAAAATCCACTGTGTGGTATAACGTGATCTCTCCCCATTCCCATGGCGGTCAGGCGCTGGGATGGCTTTATGCTAAGAGACACCGTTAACAAATAAACCCGTGGGCGACCACGAGTAAAGTGTAGTGTCCTCTAGAAGTATGGGTGTTGCATTATATACTAGACTTTGTCAGATAATGTTATTTCAGCATTTTGTGTGGGTCTTCTCAGTGTAGTCAGGATGCAAGACACTGTTTTCTGAAAAGATGTTTCATCACATTACTAACACCCAGTAAATTTTTGCTAATGAATAGAATGCTACAGTGATATACTTTGATCAGTATTTGTATAATAAACACATCTTAACTTTAGTGAGAGTATCCATGTCGTAGTGTTCGCACACACATCACTTGTCATCCGCCAAATAAGCACCATTTTGTTGCTACACTCGGATTATAGTTGCTTCTTTCATGATCTTATATTATGTACAGTTACTCACATAGCATTCTTTCTGTCTGTTCAGAGAACTGATGTAGTCCTGGAAAGTAAATTTCTTTTTGATCACAGATTTCTGCATATCATTAACATTTTTACATAAAATTTCGCAGCACAAATACACATATATCTTCGCACACAGTTATACAAAGTTAGTCATAGGAACGATGTTATATTCATCTTCAAATTTGGCTATAAAAATTTCGGTTTGAGGCGCATAGCATGGATGGCCGACAGTATAGGCTGGTGTATCGAACTCATCACTGAAGTCAGGATCAGTGAGTACGTGCTGATAAAAGTCGTCTGCTCGCATTTCTTAGATGGAACTGTTGGTGTCTGTGAAGGCCAACTGCAAGTCATCACTGTACTTACTTAGTCTTCAATATACCTTAATGGAATCGATATATTAGCAACTTCAACAGGTCAAGAACAGCAAGACCTGCATAGTAGGGTTTATCGAACAAGATTGCTTCATGCTCAAGTTTCACAAGCGACAGGTTTTCTGAGTAAATCATTCTGTCTTTGAAGGCAGGTTTAGCAAAAAGTTTCTTGAGTCGCTTTTCATTACACAAGACTCATTCTTTCTGTGTTGCACTTGTTTTCCATGAGCTTCCCATTGACTGCATTGTTATCCAGCTTGTAAAATTCAATCTCAAACTCGTTTGCTGCTACAGCTGGACATCGAGCTCTATTAAGCTGGATGTATGAATATAGCCCGGTACTCTGCCCAGTCTCCAACATACTGCGAATTTTTTTCAGTCATAAGTTCATGGCTAACAGCTTGTTTGACCATAATATAGTGAACGGTTTATTCTTCTTATCTGTCCTTTTTGTTATCAGTTTCTTCTGAGATAATCCTGGAGCATTTGTTTATCGGCAGAAATGGTAGATCTTTGTGTTCCTTGTGAAGTTCAAAAGGATAATTTACATAACATAAATGATATATAGGTCTGTACTAAACCACTTGAAATTTCTTAGGTAGAAGCGGACTCATAGCCCAACCATACAAGTTATTACCATCCAGGTACTGTACAGAAGTTTCTGGCTGTGTAAGATTATGTTTCTCACCGACATACATGTTGTTAGAATCATAGCACCGCTTTACAGATTTGGCAGCACTCCCTCGAATTCTTCCCTCGAAGAACAAATACATGTTATAATCTGTCAGAAGTTCGAGCTTTACTGTGGTTGCCTTTAGCATAGCATCCAATATGTATCCAGGGTAAATTTACATAATGCACACAGTCCCAGTCCGTGACAATGGTTATGCTCTGTACATCCCACCAACCATGTTACCACACTCTTCACAATCATCCCGCACACACCTATGTATGCACCTTACACAACTATGCATAATCTTCACACGAATATGTACACATCTATCATAGCACTGTAGGAACTTCACATACCACTGCAGACACCACATACATCTTCGAAAGCTTGCACATAGTACCGCAGGATCCACACAAGATTATGCATTCTCCACACAAAAATAGGCCCTCTACACAAATATCTCAGTACCCATTTTACTATCATTGTGCATGGCTCATTGCACTCCCCACATTCTTCACACATATTAGGGCATCTTCCAAACATGTCCCCATATGCTCAACACATTGCACTGCAGGTACCGCACATAGTACTACAGGTACCACACACAAAATTGCAGATACCACAGACAAAAATGCGGATACTGCAGATAAAACTGCAGATACCGCATATAGTACTGCAGATACCACACATAAAACAGCAGTTACCATACATAAAACTGATGGTACCGCACATATAACAGAAGGTACCGCACATAAAACTGCAGGCACCTCCATAAAAATCGAGGCACCTTACATAAAACAACATGTAACTCACATAAAACAGCTTGCACCTCATATAAAACTACAGGCACCTTACGTAAAACTGCAGGCACCTCACATAAAATTGCAGGCACCTCACATAAAATTGCAGGCACCTCACATAAAACAGCAGGCAATACACATAAAACTGTAGGCACATCACATAGAACTGCAAGCATCTCATATGAAACTTCAGGCACTTCACATGAAACTGCAGTAATCTCACATTAAAATGCATTCACCTCACATAAAACTGCTGGCACCTCAAATACAACTACTGGCACCTCAATTTAAAGCAGGCAAATCACACAAAACAGCAGGCACCTTACACGAAACACAAGGTAACTCACAGAATACTGCAGGCCCCTATGTAAAACTTCAGGCACCTCACATAGAACTGTAAGCACCTCACAAAAACTTCAGGCACCTCACATAAAATTGTAGGTACCTGACATAAAACTGCATACAATGCACAGGATTCACATGCACTGCACATGTATCTGCAGGCTCCACACGGTCCCCACATCCTCCACACATGTGCCCACACCATCCAAACATGTCCCTACACATGTTTCAACACCCTCCACACATTTTCTCACACCCTCCACACATGTCCCCATACCCTCCACACATGTCCCCTACCCTGCAAACATTTTCCCACACCCTACAAACATGTTCCTACACATGTTTCCACACCCTCTACCCATTTCCCAACACCCTCCACACATGTACCTACACCCTGAAAACATGTTCCTGTACATGTTCCCACAACTTCCACCAATGGCATCGATTGGTCCTGGATTCACATAATCGCATTCCAGCAAAAATTTAAGGGCTCTGCCATTGTACACTTTATTTTCGAACTAACGTATCCTATGATGTTTCCATACATACATATAGGTCAGGAATTCACATTTGTGTTATCAATCTCAAACACCTAAAGTATTCACATTGCTGTGGAATGCAGTTTCCGCATCGACGAATCCGAACTTTGTTGCCATACCAGACCCTACTACGATTTTCTGGTGGTTGACGATGTCTTGGAGCAGGATTGCCGAGCAGATTCCGACGGTTGCACACATAGCTTCTTCTGAGCTGGCCGTACTTATTTACCTTTGCAGATCTAGAAGTACATAACCAAAATTTTCACGACAAGCGAACTGGACACTACAGTAATTACACATCAGCAAATTTCGTTCCACATTGTTCTCTCAACCTGCTTCATGTCGACGAGCATTGCAAAATTCGGCGACCTGCTTCTTGCAGTACTTCCAGCAGGTAGTCACTTCTCTGATGGCCATGTCATTACAGGTTTGCAAAATGCTTAGTCAACTAGTAGTTGCAAGTGATTGATACACCACACTGCTCACAAATCAGACACTCTTTGTGATAGGGATTGAAGTCATATATGTTCTCATGTCTCAGTATAGTATTTCGCAAAGTATAACCTTTACCAAAGAACTTGCAGTAACTAATGTTAAATGAAGGCTACTGCCCTTCCAATACGCTAATTTGTTCTTCTGCAAACCAGGCAAACCTAACATAAAATCACTTGTTGCTCTATACCTAACATAAAAATCTTTATTAATACACAATTCACTAGCTAAATAGCACGACGAGCTCAACGTAGCGCACTTAATAAGCACTCGAAGTAGGCTGTGTGTACAGAGATAGTACTCGAACGACAAACAGCGAATGAACGTGACACCTTGTGCGACTGATTATCTGCTCTCACTATTAACTTTTTTCATACACTATACTTTCAATTAGTTAACATGCATAGCCTCTGGCGTAAAATACAGAGGCCTCATACAATCGGATGTATGCACTCTTGTTAGGTCCTGTTTTTAATTTATTCAGAATATTTTTTTATCGTTTAAAAGTGCGTAATATTTTCAGTTTCTTCACTTCTCCAGATTACATTATATGTTATGTATAGGAAGTCTGCATTAACTGTTTGGAGCTTCTGCTTTTCGCTTTAGAAGTATTGGGGAGTGGAAGAAAACACGAATATTTTGATAATGTACTGCTGCGCACTGTACTGAATTACAGATCTATTTTTGTTAAAAAATGATTGAGCACTTGTCTCTATAAAAAAAATATTAATCGCATTGCGTATGGCACCCTGTGTGTATTGTAGCCCAGAATTATTGCGTAATATAATTTTTTAACATTACATATAATACATCTATAAAAGATGTTTTCTCAGCAACTGAACAAATCTTCCAAGTCAATAGTTAATTCGATAACGAACTCTATGATTGTTAGCTGTGGTGATAAAGGTATTGTCGAACTTGTGTAAGTTCTCGTGAGACTCGGTGAGATGGTAGGTTCTAGTTTGAATACTGGTATACAAAAAACGCGAGAGGAATAGTTTGTAAACAGCAATATGTTTCGACTTCTTTTACTGGGTGCTAAAAGATTCCCGACAGCGAATTTAATTTTCAGGGCACAATAGCAGCAAGATTAAGTTACAGTGACGAGAGATAGAACACAGGCGGTAAGAATGTGGGGTATGCCAAGATGCTAACATTGCTTTATATGGTAGAGATGGAAAAAATTATTACAGTAGAGGTATATATACTAGGAACAAATGTATAATTTAATTTGTAGTTAGTACAAGGGATTCATACGTCATGATGTACAACAGGTATTTCCCCAGCAGGCGAAATATCGTTTTGACAACATTTTACATAGCTCTACGTACGGGTCTTCGCCTTCTAGTATCTATAGTGCGAGAGTTAATTTAATATTCGTAATAAGTACAGGGCCTCTATATTTTAAAACAGCGACCGTAATCGGTGATATAAATTAGTAAACTGATATAGTTTTCGAGCTCCGAACCAAGGACTTAGTCATCGCGAGCGTACATACTTTCTATTTTGTTCTCTTATTTCGCAAGTGTAAAGGCTTTACGAAATCGAAAAATCACGCAAGGGAAATATTAATATGTTACGAAAATGTGGTTTGGTGTTAAAGTCGGCAGCATTTGTACTAACCGTCTGTGACACGCACGACTTTCCTGTCAACTTTATTCTAGTCGCGTCCCAAACTAGCAGAACATTACTAGAACAAAGCTGATGGGAAAGTCGTGCGTGTCACGTTAATTCACTGTTTGTTGTTCGAGTACTATCTTTGTACGCATAGCCTACTTCGAGTACTTATTAAGTGTGCTACATCGAGCTCATCGCACTATTTAGTTTGTGAATAGTGTATTAAAAATATTTTTTATGTTAGGTATAGAGCAACAAGAGATTTTTGGATAGGTTTGTCTGGTTTGTAGAAGAACGAATTAGCGTAATGGAAGACCAGTAGTCTTCATTTAACAATAGTTACTTCAAGTTCTGTGGTAAAGGCTTTACTTTGCGAAATAATATGCTGAGACATTAGAACATCTATAACTTCAATCCCCATCACAAAGAGCAACTGATTTGTAAGCGGTGTGGTATAAATATCACTTGCAACGAATAGTAGATTAAGCATTTTGCATACCTGTAATGACATTGCCAACAGAGAAGTGACTACCAGCTGGAAGTACTGCAAGAAGCAGTTCGCCAAATTTTGCAATGCTCGTCGACATGAAGCAGGTTGAGAGAACAATGTGGAACGAAATTTGCTGACCTGTAATTACTGTAGTGTCCAGTTCGCTTGTCGTGAAAATTTGGCTATGCACTTCAAGATCTGCAAAGGTAAAGTTGTATGGCCAGCTCAGAAAAAGCTATGTGTGCAACCATCGGAATCTGCTCGGCAATCCTGCTCCAAGACGTCACCAAACACTTGAAAATCGTAGTAGGGTCTGGAATGGCAACAAAGTTCGGATTCGTCAATGCGGAAACTGCATGCCATAGGAACGTGAAGACTTATGTGTCGGATGTTGATAACACCAATGTGAATAACAGACCTATATGTATGTATGGAAACATCATAGGATATGGTAGTTAACAAATAGAGCATGTAACTGTGGAACTCTTAAATTCTTGCTGGAACGCGATTATGTGAAGCCAGGACCAATCGATGCCATCGGTGGAGGTTGTGGGAACATGTATGGGGACATGTTTGCAGGATATGGGGGCATGCGTGGAGGGTGTGGGGACATGTGTGAGGCATGCAGATACATGTGCGGAGCATGTGAAACTTGTGTGGAGTATGCAGTATCATGTGAGGTTCCTGCAATTTTATGTGAGGTGCCTACAATTTTATGTGAGATGCCTGCTGTTTTGTGTGAGGTGCTTGCTGCTTTGTGTGAGGTGCTTGCTGTTTTGTGTGAGCTGCCTACTTCATATGAGGTGCCAGCAGTTATATTTGAGCTGTCAGTAGTTTTATGTGAGGTTCTATCATTTTAAAGTGAGATGTTTACAGTTTTCATGTGAGACGTATGCAGTTTCATGTGAGTTGCGCGGTATCTGCAGTTTTATCTGCGGTACCTGCAGTTTTATGTGCGGTACCTGTAGTTAATGTGTGGTACCTGCAGAGCTATGTGTGGATCATGTGGGGATATCTTTGGAGGGTGTCCTAATATGTATGGAGCATCTGGAGAGTGCAAGGAGCCATACACAATGTTAGTAAAATGGATACTGAGATATTTGTGTAAAGGGCCTATTTTTGTGTGGAGAATGCACAGTCTTGTGTGGAGCCTGCGGTACTATGTACAAGCTTGCGGAGATGTGTGCGGTGTCTGCAGTGCTATGTGAAGTTCCTACAGAGCTATGATAGATGCGTACATATTCGTGTGATGAATATGCATAGTTGTGTAAGGAGCATACATAGGTATGTGCGGGATGTTTGTGAAGAGTGTCGTGACATGGGTGAAGGGATGTAGAGTGCATAACCACTGTTACTTCTATGGAAAGTACATTGGTGTGCGTTTAACAACTGTAATTTGCTCAGAAGACATTTGAAGAAACTTCCTGTATATTTGACCAACCTAACATATGAATAAACCTGTTTATTCACAGAAATGGCACAGCACAACAATGACATTACTGTCATCCTACACAACTAATAAAAACATTAAATTTGGAATTTTCTCGGTGACAAGTTCACCATACAATTTAACAACAGTTTTCGTTTCATGGTCAGCAGCCTGGCGACATTAATGGGGATTCATCCCTGTCAAATCGGATTTACGGTTTTTTCTTATAAATCAGGGAATAGACACATTGTTTTACTTTTTTCATGCTGACAAGGCATAGTTTATTGTTTCATTCACTTTTTGCAATCCATATGACATTGTTTCTGTTAATGTTGCGGTCTCTGTAATCGCTCCTGTAAATAAAGCAATTTTTCATTTTCAACTGTTTCCTGTTGCAAAATAGTGAATATATTATGGTTCAGCAATTACAGAAAATCGATTAAACTTGTATCTATGCCTTGTCGTGATAAAAATGTTGATATGTTGACTGGAACAGATAATAAATCCATGGTGGTGGGGACCAATACCCCTTAACCGGAAATATGCCTGTAACAAAATCTGCTACACTATAAAATTCTTCAGTACTGATGAGCTAGAGTAAGAAGGAAGGGTGTGTTACTCTACGGATACGTCGACAGTATCGGAAGATTAGAAGAAACAGATCTATCAGTGTAGGAGATGTTCTACAATCGACTGACAGATGCGCACATACGTGATTCAAACTACGAACATGCACAAGCTGTGTGGGAGAAATTCGCTTGGAAAAATCTGAATAATTTCTCAGACATATACTCCAAAACAGACATTCTCCTACTCACATATCCTATATATATAAACTTTCGCAGCCTCTGTCTAAAAACATACTGACTGGGACTGTGTGCATTATATAAATTTACCCGGATATGCATTGGATACTATTCTGAAGGCAACAGCTGTAAAGCTCGAACTTCTGACATATTATGACATGTACTTGTTCCTCGAGGGAGGAATTCGAGGGAGTGCGGTCAAATCTGTGAAGCGATGCTATGATTCTAACAACATGTATGATGGTGAGAAACATAATCCTACACAGCCAGAAACTTCTGTACAGTACCTGGATGGTAGTAACTTGTATGGTTGAGCTATGAGTCTGACTCTACCTAAGAAATTTCAAGTGTTTCAGTACAAACCTAGACATCATGAGTGTGGTGTAATGTATGCTCCTGAACTTCACAAGGAACACAAAGATTCACCATTTCTGCCGATAAACAAATATCCTCCAGAATTATCTCAGAAGAAACTGATGACAAAAATGACAGATAAGAAGAATTAAACTGTTCACTATACTACGCTCAAACAAGCTGTTTGTCATGGACTTAAGACTGAAAAAATTCGCAGTATGTCATATGTTGAGCAAAGTGCCGGTCTAGATCCATACATCCAGCTGAATACAGCTAGACGTGCAGCAGTAGCAAATGAGATTGAGAAGGGCATTTACAAGCTTGCCAACAATGCTGTCTATGGGAAGCTCATGGAAAACAAGCATAACTGACAAATATTGTGTCTTTTGTGTAATGAAAAGCGACTCAGGAAACTAGTTGCTAAACCTGCCTTCAAAGACAGAATTACTTACTCAGAAAACCTGTCGCTTGTGAAACTTTAGCATGAAGCAATCTTGTTCGATAAGCCCTACTATGCAGGTCTTGCTGTACTTCACCTGTTGAAGTTGCTCATATATCGATTCCATTAAGATAGATCGAAGGATAAGTAAGTACAGCGATGACTTGCAGTTGGCCTATACGGACACCGACAGTTCCATCTACGAAATACGAACAGACGACTTTTATCAAGACACGTTCACTGATCCTGACTTCAGTGATGATTTCGATACACCTGCTTATCCTGTCGACCATCCATGCTATGTGCGTCAAAACAAAAATGTTGTAAAGAAATTTGTAGATGAATGTATCATTGTGCCTATGACTGAGTTTGTAGAACTGTGTGCGAAGATATATGTGTACAGGTGCTGCGAAAATGTATGCAAAAAGGCCAAAGGAATACAGAAATGTATGATCGAAAAGAAAATTTCCTTTCAGGACTACATCAGTTCTCTGAACAGAGAGAATGTTATGCGAGTAACTGTATATAGTGTAAGGTCACGGAAGAAGCAACTATATTCCGAATGTAGCAAGAAAATGGCGCTTATTTGACTGGGCGGCAAGCGATGTTTGTGCGAAGACGGAGTAAACACTCTTATCACATGGATAATCTGACTAAAGGTAAAACGTGTTTATTATACAGATACTATTTAAAGTATATCACTGTAGCATACTATCCCATAGCAAAAATGTACTGAGCGTTAGTGGTAAGATGAAACATCTTTTCAGACAGTGTCTTGCATTCTGACCACACCGAGGATACCCGCACAATATGCTGAAACGACATTATCTGACAAAATTTGGTACGTAATGCAACACTTATACTGCTAGAGGACTTCAATGAAGAGAGACTTGATACACCACTATCAGCTACAAGAATAAGCATGTATGTTGATATGAATGAATGCAAGATAAGGTTAGATACAGACAAAAAAAACTAAATAAATCAAATAAATAACACAGTGTACACAATCATCTACCTACAAAAAATTACTTGAACCAACGTACCAATAGTTACTGCGCGTCACTAGAAACCAAACTATAGTTCAACATACAAGAAAATAAGTCATACTAAATATTTAAAACGAAAAATAAGTCTTGGGATGTCTAACTGAGAAATGCTATCAGCAACATGCAATATCCGTCAGGGAAGAGAGAGGAAGGTGGTGAGATATAGAGAAGAGGTGTGGAGGGAAAGAGTAGCATAGAGGTGAGAGAGAGGGTGGTGGAGAGAGAAGTGTTGAGGGAAAACATGGAGGAGTATGGAGAGAGAGAGAAGGCTTGAGAGAGGGAGGAGGAGTTTTGAGGGAGAGCGAGTAGTGTGGAGAGAGAGGAGGGTGAGGAAGAGAGGAGAAAGTTAGAGAGAGTGAGTGACTAACACCTGTAGCTTCGTAGATCCAAATCGTTATAAAATACTTGAAAGAAGTATACAAGTTTAAAAAAGTAATTCATGACATATATACAAGGAAAAACAAGTGTTAGGTTAAGTGAAGAATGGAGACAATGTTAGGAATGTGACTTGGTAGAAAGACAGGTTAGGTTAAGTTAGGATAAGTTGGGTAGCACTCCTAACAGTGAGACTTGGAAATGGAGACGGACTGAAGCATTAGTACATACAACAAAAACACTATTTAGCAGCGACACTGGAACCAAGACGATTGTTATTAACTATTAGCTCTCCTGGTGGAAAGACTCAGTACCAAAGTCTTAATAATCAACGCCACCTAGGAGACCATTATTAACTTATGGCACCCCGACCTAGACGTTAACTATAAAACTAACAAAAAAACCACGTGGAGGCTACAGTCATGAGAGTAGTTAGGAATCAAGACAACGCACAGTAACCATGATTGTAGGAAGACCATACACAAATAATTACGAGACAAATACTGAAAAGATCCCCGATCCCAGCTCCATGCTACTGCAAAAGAATCGGGTATTCTCTACTACTAATATACGTTGTTTATTTTCAATTTTATGTTTATACAAAAATAAAAAGAATTTGTAACAAATTTATAGTTAATATTACCATTATCAAATTTGTGGGGACGAAGCAAGGGTGAACCTGTAGTCTGGTCATAAACTAGACCGCGCGCGTCTGAAATATTCTCTTCTTCTACCTGCCGCAAAAGTAACTGCGTGTTGCAGTACTCTTCGAGTGGAGCATAAAAATAAATATAATAGTTTTCTCTTTCTTTCGTCCGCTGGTACCCCCAAATATATCACTGATAACGAAAAAAGTAGGTCGCTTACTACTTTTTGCCCTGCACTTTCCTGTCAACAGTGCACAGGACGTTACTTAAATATTTTTAAACAATAAAACTATTTAGGCAAGGAATTTTATCGGGTACTAACACTGGCAGGACAGTCTATAGTTACATTATACAATTTTTGACGTTATTTGTTTGAGTGGTTTTCAATTACTGACGAGTTTAGTTTTAATGTTTCCTGCGCGCTCGATTCATTTATTCGCCCGGGCTGGCTGCGTACCGAATAAAAATGGCGGACGAGCATACGCAGTCTTTATAGCGCCTTACGCCGCAGTGGGCCGGATTGACTAACCATGGGGCAAAAAAAAATTAAAAAAAATTAAAACTTTTACATTTTATGTTAAACTTATGTGAAGTTATCCTACAAAGATTCTATTGCATGTCTACAAATTGTATTCGATTTCTGAAAACATATGAGGTCAGGAGGCAATTTCAAACTTTATAGTTTTTTGTAAATCCGGAGACACTCCCGTTTCATGTAAAGTATCTAATGTTCGGATGGAATTTTTTCATAATTTTTTCACTTTAATCCAAGCAAATTATTTTTTATCTGGAACTCCATAATTTCATTTACTAAATTTCAGGACAATACGTAGTTTTTATTTGAATTAGAAATTCAGTTTCATCCTTCCAAATATTGCTTACTTTTAACTAATTTTAACATAAATTTTGAATTTAAAAACCATTGCCAATGAGTGCCACGGAGTTATTTGCTATACAGTATAGATATAACACTGCTCTAACAATATCTGAACGATTCGGCTGCCCTTACGTGCCCCTTTTCGAGAAACCTATATTTTAAGATAGAAATGCACGATAATCGCTTGTCATGTGTGTGAACACGCTGGGAAGCTGGTTCCCACGGAGGCACGCTAAAGAAACATATCCCCTTATTAGAGTTGATATCGATGCACACATAGTTTTGCCTTTTTATTTGTAAAATGACATTCAGTGTGGCTTCACCAAGCATATGGTTAGGAATTAGCATTTGTTGTATATTGTTGTGGCCAGTGTTATTATCTGATTACACTGAACTTCATTAGTAAATGTGAATATATTTTATTTATAGTCAAACAGGGACAGCTTAAAAAGGGTGTTAAGAGTTAGGAATACCTGATATTTGGTTTTATCGTTTTGTGCACGTAAAAATAACTTAAAAGAACATCACTAGTACGTGAGGCAAGAACTATCCCTTAGGATAAATATACGGAACGCTAAATTTGAATGGAGTACTGTTTCGTATTATGAGAATTTGTATGGTACTTTTAAGCTGTGGTTGTATTACACTATTTGTGAAAGTATTGTATTAACACCGAGTAATAACCTTATATTTATAATTTTGGAATTAGGTTCGAATCGAATTTTATCAGTTGCAACGGAATAAAAAAAAAAGCCTAAAAATTTGAATTATGGTTTTGTTTCAAATAAACGTTAAGTCCTTTTCGAGACCATAGGTACTGAGTGAGGTGAAACAACGGTTAGCTCGTTGGACTCACATTCGGAAGGTCATGGGTTCGATACCCGGATCCTGCCATCCAGATGACGGTTATTCATGGTTTCCTGACTCACTCCAGGCGAATGCAGGGATGGTTCTGTAACAAAGGCCATGGCTGACTCCTTCCCTAGCTCCTGTCTTTGTACCAAGTTTTGTACCGTCTCTAATGACCTCGGTGTCGACGAGATGTATAGCTCACTTACCTTACCTTCGAGACCATAGGAGCATATATTTTTTTAAAAATTTTCTTGTATTAGACATTTAGGCACATGCTCATTAGTGTCTCATAACTACGGTTACTCACGAAAAGGTTAATAATATCTGCTACTGGGGAAAGGAGTACTAAATTTGAACATTTTCTCTTCTCCACACACATGCATTCGCATACGTATTTTATCACGAACGTAAGATATGTGGCTAGCAATTCTCCGCCCTTTTTATTTACTTACTTATGAGTACATTTATTCACTAGATTGCAAGGTTTGGTATAGTTGTATCAACATGCACAACTTTTTTGCAATATTTGTGTAACAATTCATTTTATTGAATTGCCAGTTACATACAAATGCATCAGAAAAACTTATAATTACACTGCCCTTATAGTTTACTTCACCATATCTATTACGTTTCCGATAAACTTTATTCCTGTAGGCCTATTCATAACCGATGCCCTCCGACAAAGTAACATTGCATTTACCAGTATACTTCACTATATCACTCAAACGGATTTTCTCGGTTTGAATGTTTCAGGAAGCAACTATGCCAACAAGAAAAGGATTGGGAGAATTCATTTTTCAAACAACACATTTCAGGACTTCTTTTCTCGAGTAATTGAGGAGTGTAAGTTATCTAAAGAAAGACATTTAAGCTGTGTTAAAGATTTTTATTTCAAATATTTAAGTAGAAGGTATAGGTAAAATCGTACACTCTCCAGGTTCCCAAACAATTTTTTTTTTTCGTGGCCAAACACTGT